>JABUQX010006121.1:42500-50021 GCA_015478945.1 Trachelipus rathkii
ATCCCAAAATACATGCAGGCCTCGGAGAAAATCCTTATTACAGGATGCGGCTACTTTTTTTTTCCAACCCATAAATTTTGGCGCTACAAGACTTATTCCACTTTACTTTTAAGGTTTCAAACCAAACCAAGAGCATTAATGCCCTTAGTTACTTACTAAAAAAGTGTAGTTTATACAACCAGAATCCTGTACTAGCCTTTTAGGCAAACAAACATAGTGTGAGCTCAATCTTAAGCAAAGCATAATTTATAAGAAATAGGAAGCCTGAATCAGATTATCAACATAAACCCAAGTTTCAGCTTTAATGAAAAATAATTAATCTATAACAAGCACAGGATTTATGTATGGAGCATCTAATTTAGCCAAATAATCACACAAAAAAATCTAACTTGTTTTGACAGCACTTTCAGCACTTGAAAACTTAGGTTAGAAGGTTTTTTTGCAAAATTAAAGCCGTTTTCGTTTTTGCATTTGTGCTAACGTTGGATAAGAAATGCTAATCCAGTTTTAGCACGAATTTCGGGCATAATCGACCGACTGTTTACAAAAAATACCACGTGCAGCACTCCACAGACACTCAAACTCTAGACTGTAACGAAGACAACCACCGCGATATACAACCAACCGCACAGCCTCCACCTGACCCGAGAGTACCATAACCATACACCCACCACCAGAAAGCTAAAACAACGAAAACACACACCATATATGAGCTCAACTACGTACAACATTACACACACAGGCAAAGACTGCAACTAAACCACACAACATAGCAAGATCTTACCTAGCTGCACACAAACAAAGCGAGCCACGCGAGCTATCAGTATCACAGCTATCACGAAAGAAACTCTACAAGAAGATCATTACAAAGTACACCACATCTCACTAGTATCACACCACACCTCCTGAAGAGATACAAAAACCACTAATCACAGGCTCACAGAGCATCCACAGTGACAAAAACGAACAATAGACACACCCACACGCAAAATCCTCATTTGTTTACATTTTTTCGTTAGCATTTTCCTAAAATTCGGTAAGCACGGGAAAGAGCAGCCTAACAGAATTTAGGAAATTACTAACGTTTCGTTAGCATTTTACTAAATTTGTGCTAAAATTGACATAAACGAACGACTTTTTAGCATTTTCCTAAATTTCGTTAGCAAAAGTGCAAAATCGAAAACGCCTTAATTTCAATTGAGGGAACAGACTCTTCGCTTGCACTATAGATTTTATTATATAAGGCCAAAGTGATAAGCTAAATTATTATAAATTATGTAATATAAAACTAACTAATCAAGTATTTAATCTAGAGCGGGATTACTATTTGTTGGTTTCAAAGAATTTTTGCTCTTTGAATAAGATCTTGATAGCCCTTAGATAACTCAGCCATGTGGCTTTTGTAACCTAGCACTTAAAAATCTTAGTTAGGGTAAATTGATAAGTGAGTTGAAGGTAAATAGAATAGAGATAGGTTGATAGTAAAAATATTTGAAAAGAAATGAAGAAATAAGACAATTTAGAGAATTTACCTCTATACCCTTTTACATTTTGATTATTAAAATTTTGATTTCACAAGCACGACTAATTAGGACCACTATTGAATTGAAGTGAGTCCACAGTTGTGGTAAGTCCTTATTGTATTTTTTTAGTTAAATTTTAGTAAAAATGAATATCACATGTAGACCAAAATATAAATTCCGCTAAATAATAAATAAAAGATACTGAAGATAGCTAATAGTTTCTATATCCTAAAATAAAATACTAAAATGAGCAAAATAGAAGAGATATATGAGGAAGTATATAATAGTTTTTATATCCTCCCACTAAAGAGTTGCAATGAAAACCATTGCAATTAAAAGAATTAAAATTTTTACAAATCAGATAAAAATTCCTGTGAAGAAATTCTTGACACTTGACAGCAGCTTGTCTAAGTGGTCTTTCTTTGACTGAATGAGCTGAGAATTTTGATTCTGTTGAGAGTCAAGTTGAGGTGAATCTATACCTGAAGTTGAAGATTGTACATCCACAATAGCAGTATCACTATTACTTTGAATAATTGAATTTGAATTTAAGGGATCAACTTAATCTGTACTTTCATTGTTTTGACCATCTGAATTAGAGAAATCACTGCTTGTTTCAGCATCAGCTTCTCCACTGGAGACAGAGTGGGTAATAGATAACTCCAATGGGTAGAGATGACAAATAGAATGATGACAGGTTTTTCCATCTCCCCTTTTTAATAACAACACAGTCCTCGGAATCATTATTTGGTCATCACCAACAATGACTTCCAGAACTCTGCCCAAAAGCCAGAAGGGTCTAGGCCTGTTAGGTGTGTGTATCAGAACTATATCTCCAACCTTAATTCTGTTGATTCACTCTGACTGATAGAGATTTCTACTTGTCTGGCGCAAATTTAATAGATAAGACTCATACCATAATTTCCTGAAAGTCTCTAAAACTCTTCCTTGAGCAGTTAGAGTTATGGCTAAGTCTTGTTGTGAGGGAGGAAGTTTTTTCCATATTGGGGTGGAAACTTCATTGAATATGAGGTTAGAATTGCCATAAGGCTTCAAAAAGGAATTTGGAGCAATAACTTCCAAATCATTATCTGATCACCTATAGGTTAAAAGTCCTTGAATTTGAAACATTGGGTGATTTTGAAATATTGTTAACCAGTTTGAAAGTCTTAAGTTAACGTTGCTTTACCTATTGTGTTTATAGGAAACATCCCTAACTGTTTTCGTATCATTCTCTCCCAAAACTGATCCCACCCACTGAATAGATTGGAATCTTTGGAATGTTTGATGTTATTGAACGCATATGCTTCGGAGAAACATATCGTAAGACAAAGATTCTACAGTTTATTTTCCACCTTTGTTGAAATTCCTGGCATTTAACTGAGTAAAAAATTGGACGGTATGCCATATATATTTGCGAAACGTTGGAATGAAAGAAAGGATTCAGTGAACATATCTGGAAGGACATCAACATGAATAACTCTGATATTAAGGCAGGTGTAAATTAACAGAATACATTTTTTTGAAATTCCTTATCATTAATCTTTATAACGAGATGTCCTGTAAAGTCCACGCCAGTATGCTCAAAAGGACGCCACAAAATTAACTCTATGATGAGAAAGATTAGTTAATTTTTGGATATTTAAAGGGTATACTGTTAAATTTTTTGCATACTATACAGTCTGACAAAACATTCTTTACAGCCTGCCTGGCCTTGGTAATCCAGAAGCCATGAGATCTGATGAAATTGATAGTGGTTTGAACACCCAAGTGTTGACAATCTAGAATGAAAATCTCTTACGATTATCTAGTGAGATGATGATCCTTGCCAAGAATTGGATTTATCCATCATCATTATTTTTAGGATTTTAGAGAAATAATATTCTCCTTAGAAAAACATTGCTGCTGTTCATTATCTTCAACCAATTAGAGTTGGGCTTTATGATCACAATCTTCATCCAGCCCCTTACTCCTGCTAATGAATTTGAATATTTTAGAAGTTACTTTATAAAGCCTATGCACACTTGAGTAGTCTTTAAAGGGTAACAAAGACTAAGTAACAACCACAGATGTGTGACATTGTAAAGTCTTTTCCTAATTGGCCTCAGACAAACATTTTAGTTTACTAATAGGCCATTGAGATTGATCTAGAAGAATCCAAGAAGGACACCCTTTAGCCATAATGGCAATTTTGAAAGAAAAGTAGAGGTAGTAACACTCTGGTAATCAGATCTGCTGGGTTTCAGCAGTATTGATTTAAGCATAAGAAATGGATACTATTTATCATTTGCTCAACTTGATTTTTGATTTGATAAATTTCTTTGAGCTATTATTACAAAAATTATTATTTTTTGCTCTTCCAGATAGGAGCCACGAAAGGACAATTTGAGCATCTACAAACACCTTAATGTTTTTGAACTGAACATTGGGAAATTCTGATAATATTGATTTGATACACTTGAAAAATAAAAACACAGATAACAACTCTAAAGAGGGCAAAGCCCTAGATTTGAGAGGGGCCACCTTGGCCTTTGAGAATATTAAATTTGAACCTTGACCTATACTATAAACTGCAAAACTATAACAAGATGTTGAAGCATCACAAAATACGAATAAAGAGTTTGAGGAAGAAGGTGAGAAAGCACACCTTTCAATTTCAATATTATGTAATTTATTTAAATCTGAACATAGAGACCAGGAAACTAAAACATCAGCAGGGACCTTTTCATCCCAATTGAGACCTAATTGCCATAATTTCCTAATTAATAACAGACCTCTTAAAGTTACGGGTAAAAAGATATTTAAAGGGATCAAAAACCTTGGCACACAGCCAGCATAACAACATCTTTTGGTATTTGCATCCAGCATTATGAAAAATTTTGCTAGTTTTTACTTATCTGTAAGAGGATTAAAAAGATATCAAAGAACCTTATCTGATTCCTGATGTTGAACTATTCTACCCTCTTTTTCCATAACAGCTCTTAATTGATCATTATTAGAGTCCCAACTTCTAAGATGGAAACCACCATCTTCCATTCTTTTGTTGCATCATGATAAAGTTCCTTTAAATGTTGTAGATCATTGCCACTAATAATATAAATTATCAACAAAAAATTATTCAAACAGATATCTGACTACATGCATCATCCTCATATGACTGAGCATGATGCTTGATGATATAATTGAGGATGAAAGGTGAGGATGTGAAACCAAAAACAATGGTTGAGTATCGATAAGCCTTTAACTGACCATTACTTTTCCAAAAAAAGAAAAAGCGATTGTGGTCTTCGATAGATTTTAACTTAATCTTAAGGAAGGCTTGCTTTATATCTGATACATAACAAACTGATTTTGATCTGAACCGGAATAAATGCCCTAATAAGGAAGACATAAGATCTGGTCCAGTATAGGCCTGCCTCATTTAGAGATGGTAAAGAGTTAGTTTTAAGAGAACAGTTAAACACAGGCCTGACCTTTGTTGATACTTGTTCATCAGTTTTGATAACAGGTCTGTGAGGAACCCAAATATTAATTTTTATACTCAGAGGGAGATTCTCTAAACTCTTCAATAATACCATCAGCTAATTGTTTGCTGAAAAGACAGTCATCATAGCTTTAACTAAATCCTTTTTCTTTTCTAAAATTTTCATGAAACTCTATTAAGTACTGAAGGAGCAATGTTATAGTTTGATTGCAACAAGGGAAGCTTTATTCTTCAATCCATGGAAGATTATATGATTTTCCGTTCTTTTGAACTATCCTAAACTACCTATGAATGTTTCAATCTGTTTCAAATCATCTTCAGATTTATTGTTATGCATACCTTCAATACCTAAGGACTCTAATTTGAACATGTTTTCTAATCCTTGCTCTACCTCTGAATTACTTAGGATATGGCTTAAAGGATAAAATAAGAATGTATAAGGTTTAAGACTGCATTAACCAAAGTATGGTTAACTTGCAATTGATTTGATTTTGATTTTGAATATGATTATGATTTTGAACAATTGATGGTGGAATTGAAACTCTTATTTGATTATTTTATATAAAATTAGTGATATTTCCAAATGGAATAATATAACCATCTCTTAACTTAAAAGCAGATCCACTCATACATTTAATCAATTCTAGATTGAGGGAAATACTCTATTAAATCAATGCCAATTAAGGCATCCAAATAGAAAAATGAGCTATTAGACTCTTTATAGCCAGAATCAGCTAATTTGTAAGGTTTATTTTTCAAATTAATTAGAGCCTGATCTACGAACTTAATCTCATAACTTAATTGAAGACCCTCGTCAACCAAAAGAGGAAGGGTGAAACAAGACTGGTCCATATATACATCAAGAACAGTCTCTTTCAAATTGCGGGTGGTAACACCTAAATAGGTTTTTATATCGTATTGAGTGCTTTGATGATTCTCTACAGATATATTGAGTTCGTCAAGCACTCTTTTAGAAAGGTAGGACCTCTGTGAGCCACAGTCGACTAGGCATCGAACTGAAGCCGAAACTTTACCTCTACCAATCTTTATAGTAATTGATGGTAACAAATATAAATTGTTCGTGCTTTGGCTAAAACTAAGACATACATTTGTGAGAGTGGAACTTTTCCTTTGCTTACAAAGAGCAGTAATATGACTTCTTTTATTGCAAACTTGGCAACTGAAAGAAAGTTGCTCCTCAAGTCCAGGATACTGATCTGCGGTATGTTTAGTACTTGAACATTTGGGGCATAGATTTATTTCATTACATCTTTTAATTCTTAAATCATAGGTTTGATAAACATTGCAATTGGTCATCACATGACCTTGGGATGAACAAAACTTACATGATTTTGAATAACCTTTGATTTTAGAAGTGAAAGAATCAATACTAGGAGAAGCTTCATTTCCACCAACTTCATTAGTATAAGTTTTGAAATTCTGCAAAGCAGAATTGGTATCAGGCCTATTATTAGATTTTAAGGACTCATTCGTCCTTTGATTTTCTTTAATTTTAAATTGATAATTAGGCTTATCCGAAGTATTTATTTTTTTAAATTTTGAATAAGTATTATGGGGAGGGACTTGATTGAAATTTTGACCTTTATTATAACTTGACGTTTTAAAAATATTTTTAATAACTTCATTATAGCTATCGAATATTTGATTTAAATCTGGGTAATTGGTATTCAACTTGTGAGTAATTTCCTTTACTACCACATTAGGTAATTTTGATAAAACTATGTGGCTAAGTACTACTAATCCTGTAGCCTCCTCAAGATATTTGAGGTTATAACTCTCAAGTTCATATATTAATGTTCTAATATCATTTAAGTAAACCCTTGTCGCATTATAAGTTGGATCAAATGAAGGTTTTAGGTGTATTATTTTTTAATTATTTCATCAATGAGAAAAATTTCGTCTAAAAATTCTTTATCAAGAAGTTCAAGAGCCTTATTATAATTATTGTCACTAATAGAAAGATTCTGAAACAGAGAGTACGCATATCCCTTTAATTTATTTTTTAAGCAGTGAAGTTTAATGGATTCACTTAAATTTTTCTGTAAATCTAAAGAACTCTTAAATTTTGAAATGAAGGTTTTATAAGCAAACTTATCAGTTTCATTGCCCTCAAAGAAACCACAATTTATAGCTCTAAGAACAGATTCATTGAAATGAGAGCAAGTATTTTTTGGAGGGGTGGCATTTTGATCCCCTTTAGATTTTAATTCACTTAATTTTGATTTAATTGAGCATTGGTACTGAATCTGACTACACAACTCCTTATTATGAAACTCAGGAATGAGGGAGTCAACTTCATTATCATTAAATATTTTTATAATATTTGTATCCTATTTGTTTAATAATCTTTTAAACAATTGACTCTACTTCCTCTACCAGATTTTTACATAAAAACATGCATCTTTATTCGTTTATTATTATCTGTGGCCCTACTCTCTATCTGACTAAGATAAATATCTACTTGTGCTTTGAGGGATGAAATGGCTTGAACTA
>JABUQX010006122.1:0-2500 GCA_015478945.1 Trachelipus rathkii
AGGCATTTTACGTGCACGCTCTCCAATATGAATTTCTGTCTATTATTTACTTCAAAGTATTCTCTCTCTTCGCATCAGATGCTCGGTACTTATCAGAAGTTGGTTGTAGTTAAATTATCTTCAAAGTCCAAATCTCGTTTGAAATGCGAGACTAATATTTCTGCATTTTATATCAAGTTGTGTAATAATTATATTGGCCAATTTCAACCTGAAGGCCCGGTGACGTAGCACGAGTCCGCTGCTTCTTCTGACCTTGAAATTCTCCTCGGCGGCCTTTTCCATTTCATTACCAGTTTAATACACTAGTATCGCTTCAATCGTATTCTCAGCCGAATGGCTCATTGGCCGTGTGAACTCGCGTGGGCGGAGTCACAGTACTACACTATTTGAACCTGCCCTTTCTACATCATCCTCATCTCGGCAATATATTCGCAAGTAGAATATTTTAATAACGGCATTTTGGATTTTCGGTAATTAATCCAATCGTGATGATTAAAGGTACTCTCAAAGATGGCAATTCCCTCAATTCTGGCCATATAATTTTGTCATCTTTGCATGATTTATTTTAATATCAAACGTCAGGGGGGCCGAGAGCACGTACAGATACGCACATGCTTTCCCGCTAAATTGACCCATCCTTCTTGAATAATTTCGTTAACCCCAATAAAAGCTTATTTACTGGCAAATATCGTTTTTCTGTTGTATTAAAAGACCCACTATAAAAAGCAAAAGGAGTCCCATTCTCATCGTCTGACATAATTACCGTATTAAAAGCATTATTATTTGCATAAATGCACACTTTGAGAGGCGCATGACTGCTGGGAACCTGAGTCGTGAGGCATGACGAATCGCTTGCTTTATATCTACAAAAGACTTCTCAGCCTCAGGCGACCACGTGATTTTTTTATTAGAGCTATTTTTTCCCTTTAAATAACTATACAAAGGCAGAGTTAGATTTGTAAAACACGGTATATTTTGGCGGTAAAATGAAATTCTGCCAACAAACGAACGTACTTCTTTTATGGTTACCGGGCGCGGAACATCAATTATTTCCTTAACTTTTTCAGACAATGGCGCAAGCCCTTCTTCCGTCAAGTCAAAACCCAAATAACTTAACCTTTTTACCCCAAATTCGCATTTTTTTTTATTTAAACAAATTTAAAATAATTTAATCTCTCAAATACTTGTTTAAGTACCACCACGTGGTCTGATAAATCTTTGGTCCCTATCAAAATATCGTCTAAATACACGTGTACACCGGGAATGCCTTGAAGTAATATAGTTAAAAATCTCATGAAACATGAACTCGAATTTTTAAATCCCATTGGTAATTGTCTAAAAGAAAAATTGCCGATCATTGTACTAATAGTAAAATAATGTTGATCGGCTTCTGCCAAAGGCAGCAGATAGTACGCGTTTGTGACGTCAAAGTTTTACTTAATACTTTGTCCCCCATGAAGCCCTAAATATATCATTTAATTTACGCATAGCAAATACATCATTTTTCGCCACGGAATTAAGTTTTCTAAAATCACACACGTTCGTACCCCTCCCCCATTTTTTTCTAACACGCTGATGGGAAAACTCCATTGAGACGGTGCTCTCTTTAAAACTTTCGCTTTTACTAAATTTAATAGCTCCCTCTTTGTTTGTTCGAATAATTTGTGAGGAATACGACGAGGTTTAAGTTTTATTGGAACTCCGCTTATATTAGTTTTATAAGGAAAAAGTGACGCTAATTCCCTCAAGATAGCAGTTGGAATGCGAGTCTCCTCTCCCCCACGTAAAGCACAAGTATCCCCCCCCATTTCTATTCTTAAGTTTCGACTCAGCGTTCTCCCCTCCCCCAAATTCTCTGAACAAATCATCCAAGCTTTAAGTTGCTTTTCCCGAACCTTAAAATTTTCCGGTAAATATGCATTTATAAATAAATGTTTAAATTCAACTACCAGATTATTAACTATAGGTATATCACTAAAAAGTTCATTATGAGCTACAGAAGAAGAAATTGGAGAAGAGAGTATGAATAAAGCCTTATCTCTACAATTTTTTTATTACCCAAATTTATTACATTCCTTTGCTCTGAGTATTGGTTAACATATCTCTCAAAATTAATATTGAAAGCAAATTTTTTCAAAAATGGCATTCCAAGAATACAAATAGGTAATCTGGTTGTTAAAAATTCTACATCATAAGTTCTCTTTAAACCAAAATCAATTGTAACAATTTCGCGAGAGTATATGTCAATTACGGTATCATTGGCTGCTTTAATTTGACCAATAATCGATATATTATTTTCTCCTTCCATAGGGAGTAAATTGATCTCACTACCACTATCTAAAATGAAGACTCTTTTTGATATTTTATCCATAATAGTATAAAGTTTATAATCTCTTACATTATTTAATACAGACATATTATTTATGACCGGACTTTCTCCTGTGGGAGCATCCGTCGTTAACATATCTTGTGCGCCGGTAGAGGCCAACGTGGGTATCGT
>JABUQX010006122.1:12500-15000 GCA_015478945.1 Trachelipus rathkii
CTCGATACTTATTTAAATCCACAGAAGGGTGGTTGGAACCCCTTCTGGGGCTACACGGCATTCTTCAGGGGTGCTCATTGGTTACAGGAGCAACCTACCAAAATTAATTAACGCAAAGGCGCACAACATGCTGTTACGACAAATTTGCAATAATAAGACGAAAAAAATTTTCACTTGCGCCAGGACTCGAAACCAGTCGAAAACGTGTCACCTATTAACAATGTACAGGATGCTCTCCACTAGTCGATCCACCTCCCTCAAAAAGAAGGAATTCGAAAGTTTTCAAATATCCTGTCGACATCACTGTTTTGAACTCGATACTTATTTTTAATCCACTACAAGGTGGTTGAAACCCTTCTGAGGTTCAACGGCATCTTCAGGGGTGCTATGGGTTACAGGAGCAACCGACCAAGCAAGGAACGCCGGCATGCGCACAAGATACTTGTTGCCACAAATTTGCAATAAGAAGACGAAAAAAATTTCACTTCGCCCAGACTCGAACATCGACAACGAGCGTCGCCGTCAGACAGATGTATAGTAGCTCTGCCACTAGTCGACTCCGCTCCCCCTAAAAAGAAGGCATCTGCGGAAGTTTTCAAATCTCCTGCCTCCGGTATCACTGCTTTGAAACTCGATCTTATTTAAATCCACAAGGGTGGTTGGAACCCCCTCTTGGGCTACACGGCATTTTTCAGGGGTGCTCATGGTACATGAGCAACCGACCAAAGTCAAGGATCGACGACATGCGCACAACATGCTTGTTACAGCTTCAAGTATATAATAAGAATGAAGAAAAATTCAAACACTCGCGCCAGGACTCGAACCATCGCCAACAGCGTCGCCGTTTAGACAATGTACAGTAGGCTCTACCACTAGTCCGATCCCCTCCCAAAAAGAGGCATCACGAACAGTTTTCAAGTCCACGCTATCGGACATAACTGGTTTGCAAACTCTGTACTTATTTAAACATAGAGGTTGCTTGGAACCTATATATATATATATATATATTATATATATTATATATATATATAATATATATATATATTAATAATATATATATATATATATATATTATAGTATATATACTATATATATATATATTATATATATATATATTACCAAATATATTATATTAATATATATATATAAATAATAATATTATATATGAAACATAACGTTTTTTTTCTTGGCGTCCTAAAAATGAAAATTTTCCAAATGTTTATTTGCGTTTTTTCTGGCATTTCATTTTTTCCTTACAAGAGTTTCAAGAAAGTATTTGAAAAATGAATAGGATTTTTTTTCTTCAATTGTACCAAGATCACATATAAACGTGTAAACAAACTGACGTTTATATTTAATGTTTTGGTAGAACGTAAGGTGGTGTCAACCATGGTTGACTATTCTCTGTTCAAAAATTTTGAAAGTACTTTCAAGATTGTCAAAAAAAAAAAATTTAAAAAACAAATTTTCAAATAAGGTGTTTAAATAAAATTTATTACCACACTAAATTGGAGTATTTTAGTGCAAAAATAATTGAAATATCTTGAAAATTAAAGATTTTATGGCAGTTTTTGTGGAAATTCAAAAAAAAAAAATTCCTCTCTTCACCCTAAAACTGTTCAAAAACGAATCAGTTTTTTTTTGTTTTGTTTTTTCATAAAATTAAAGATATCATAATTGTTCATCAAAAAAACATTTACTTTTATCGATTTGGAATAGTTGAGGTTTTGCTATGAAGTCTCCCCTTAACTCGAAGATTTGATAATTTGGAAAAAAAATTCTTGTATTCCATCGCAACGTATCTAGATCCTTGATATAAGGGGAATTTTTTTACTTCTTATGTTTTGAAGGAAGCTCAAGAAGAAATAACAAAACAATGTAAGGAACCTTTTTCAATATGGAAAAGATATATTAAACAGATATCCTTAGATTTAAAACTGGCAGAAATAATAGCAACTTCACATCCGAAGCCAAAAATATTGTTTGAAACATGAATGCCATTTTAACATCAGTAATGATGATCTGATACAGAAATAGAGCTTAATGAAAATGTTTTGATGAAATAGCAAAATATCAAAAAGAAAAAAGGATCGATCCCTAAGATGATTCTCTAATGTGGTGGAGAGAGAACGAACATAACTTCAAAGAGTTGAAGATGATGGCTAAAAGATATTTGCCATGCCCATCTAGTAGTATACCAAGCGAACAACTTTTCAGCGGTGCTGGATTAATTTATAACGAGAAAAGGATAAGATTAACAGGAGAAATGCAGAAAATTGTTATTCCTTAAATCTAACATGCCGCTTCTAAAATTTCCAATTACAAACACGAAAATAGCTAAAGAAGCATCTTTAGTCGATACTTTCCGCTTCCAATAGGGCGTGACAGAATGGGGCAAGTAGATGGTAATTTGGTGCATTGTGGATGGGTCCTCGTCCGTACCCTGGTACTCTTGTAACCAAGGCTAAGTTGCACATTAAATGAACAAGAAATTTAAAAA
>JABUQX010006122.1:22500-27500 GCA_015478945.1 Trachelipus rathkii
TTATTATTATTATTATTATTATTTTATTATTATTTTATTATTATTATTATTATTATTATTATTATTATTATTTATTATTATTATTTCATTATTATAATTTTATATTAATATTATTATTATTATTATTATTATTATTATTATTATTATTATTATTATTATTATTATTATTATTATTATTATTATTATTATTATTATTATTATTATTATTTTTTATTATTATCATTATTATTATTATTATATTATTATTATTATTATTTATTTATTATTATTATTATTATTATTATTATTATTATTATTTTATTATTCATAAACTATGTATGTTTAAACTCAATCTCTTAAAAATATTAATGAGATAAATATAAGTTACAACCTTAAACATACCAAAAAGAAACGAACAACTTAAAAAAAAGTTTTCCCCTAGAAAAGTTTTCCAATAGTTTCAAGAGTTTGAAGCGCATTGGACTTAAATTATTGTTTTTGTTATTTGTTGCTTTTTTGTTTTTTTGTTTTTTGTTGTTGTAGTTGTTGTTGTTTTTATTCAAGTTTTTTTTTGTCATTTTGTTGAGTATGTGCTGAACTTGGTTTGCTTGTTTTTGGAAGTTGCCATAACTTTGATGAGGAAATGTTTTTTAGGGGTATTTTTTTCGAGATTTTGGGGTTCAGGGATGCTGGATGGATTTTAGGGGGCGGGGGGGGGGGTTACTGTTTATTTATAATGTAGATTTTGAAGGTATTTGATATTGCTTTGAAGCATGAAGATGTAAAGTTTCATAAAGTTTCAGTTATGTTTCTTTAATTTTTGGAATTCTAAGGAACTCACTTTATATTTTTAATGGTGTGTGTGTTTGGATCTTGTGTATTTGTGTTTGTGTGTGTGTGGTGCTGTACGTGTGTGATGTGTGTATATGTTGTGTGTGTGTGTTGTGCGTGGTGTGTTTGCGATTGTTCTGCCATAAAATGAAGAGTAGTAAAGTTTTGATTGAAAAATTTTGAATGAAGGAAATTATTTATAACAATCTGAAATTTACTTCTAAGAAAATGAAATAAATAATTATTTGCTATATTAAGCTGAGAAAGTTTTCAATAAAAAAAATATAATTAAATCAATAAATTATTATAAATTTGTCATTCTACGATTTGAATTTACAAAATTTATTGACCGTGAAATATATATTAATATATATATATATATCTTAATATATATATATATATAATTAATATATATATATTTATTTATATATATATATAATATATTATATTATTATTATATATATATATTATATGTGTTAGTAATTATTTTTTTATGTTTTAAAATTTATATATATTTAATATTTTGTATATAATATATATTATATATATATATATATATATTCATAATATATAATATATTATATATTTTATTATTATTTTATTTTTATTATTTTATTATTATATTATATTATTATTATAATTATTATTATTATTATTATGATATTATTATTTTATTATTATTATTATTATTATTATTATTATTATATTATTATTATTATTATTATTATTATTATTATTATTATTTTTATTATTATTATTATTATTATTATTATTATTATTATTATTATTATTATTATTATTATTATTTTATTATTATATTATTATTATTATTAATTATTATTATTATTATTATTTTATTATAAATTACTTATCATTATCATTATCATTATATTATCATTCATTATCATTATCATTATATTATCATTATCATTTTGGTTATTATTCAACAGTATTATTGATGTTTTTGAAAACAGTTACTACCCTGAATGGGATAGTGGTAGTATTATATCATTAATTCTATTATTATTTTTATTTACATTATAATTATTATTATATATCATAATACTTATACTTCTATTTATTAATATTATTATTATTATATTATTATTATTATTATTATTATTATTATTATTATTAACAATATTGTTATTTTGTAACATAATTATTAAGTTATGAAAAAACTCATAGCTACTACACTGATCGGGATAGTCACTAGGTATTAAGATTATTATGCTAATTACCATGATTATTATTGTAAATTTAATACAATTAAAATTACTATTGAAAGGAAGAGGCATCAGCATATGTTGATCAGAAATAACTGTAATTAAAATGAAGAATATAAGAATGAATGTTTTGTATTCGGGGCTCAAAGGACACAATGTGTTAAATTGAGACCATTTCAGATAGGAGGGAATTGATCTAATTTTATTGGCTATTGAATGTAATATATAATTATATGTGTATTCTGTATTAAAGTGAAAATTGAAATACTATATCTGAATATTTTTTTTATTTTTGATTTTTGCATTATATTATCATTATCATTTATTACATTATCATTTATCAATTATCAGTTATAATAAATATATTATTATTATTATTAATTTTATTATATATTATTATTATTATTATTATTATTATTATATATTATTATTATTATTATTATATTATTATTTTATATTATTATTATTATTATTATCAATGTGAAAAAAAAAGAAAATTGAAATGCGAAGTAACATAATAATGGAAGCATTTGGGTGGATTAAATATATTATTAAATATAATAATATAATATAATAAATAATATAATAATAAAATATATAATATTATAATATAATTAATAATAATAATATAATAATAATATATATAATAATATAAATAACATAATATAATACAATACATACATAACAATAACAATAACATAACAATACAATAAAATATAATATAATAATAATAATAGAATAATAATATAATATAATAATAATAATAATAATAATAATAATATAATAATAATATTATAATATATAATATAATGATATATAATATATAATATATAATTATAATATATAATAATAATATAAATAAATATAATAATAATAATATAATAAAATAATATATTAATAATATATTAATTTATCCTTTATTTTATAATATATTATAATATTATATATTTAATATATATATATATTATATTATATTATAATATATTTAATATATAATATATATATTATATATATTATATATAAAGATTGCTTTTAGCAATTTTATAACCAACTTGCAATTTTTTTTTGTAAAATTAATATTAATTTTAATTCTTTCGTCATTTAATTCTAAATCATTTATTTTTAATATTCTGTGGTAAAACTTTGTTTTTAAATTATTATATAATAAATTCAGCTTTCATTAATTTTTAATTTTAGTTTTGAATATAAGAGAAGCATTCATATTGTAGAATTTGGTCGTTCGGTTTCTTGATAAGCGAAAGGCTATAAAATGATGTCCACTAATATGTATTTCAAGTTTGAGCACAAATGCGAGCTGTATGAGAATTATGTGATAAGAAGAAGTCTCGCGACACTTGGCGCGAGAATGGGCGAAGGTTGTTTCTAATGTGTTTCCAAGGGAATAATGGCTTCTTCGTCAGCTACATAGCTTAATGTGGAGATGAATTACTTTGAATGCGAACACATCTAAGAAGACAATGGAAGAAGAGCAGCACACCCAAGAAAATCGAGCACACTTTATTGAGAAAGATATTCACCATATCAAAGAAGTTAACAAGACTCTGAAAGCTCAAAGAGAAGGCAGATCATGCGCCATACAATAAACCAAGAAGGACATTAGCCAAGCTAGATGTGAAATCAAGGAATTAACATGCACAATTGGAAAGATTAAACAAAGCATTTACGAAATTACAGAAAAATTAAATCGATGCCACTGCAAATGGAAAGATGAAATAAATTGTTTGTGCAGAACATTGGCTAATTTAGAGAAGGAACTGAAATGTTTATGTCAGGAATATAATGATTTACAAGAAAAGCTGAAAGAAGAAGAAAAACTTACCAATAATGCTAAACTTCAGCTACTTAACAAACAGAATGAAGATGAAAAATGGAGAGTAGTGAATGTAAAAGAAAAATCTGTTGTCATGTGTTTGAAACAGGCCCTAGAACTGGCCTAGAAACAATTGAATGAATATCTTGAAGAAGAAGAAAAACTTGCAAACTGCAATGCTGAATTAGAGGCTTCAGTGAAACAACAGAAAAATCAATCAGATTGCATTAACCAACAGAAGGATAAACTATTAGAGGATATTGCCAATTTGGAAAAAGATATCGAAGAAATGAAAGGCAAGATAGACCAGTTCCAAAATACACTTACAGGAGACAATGCTCTTCTCATCAACATGCAGAAAGAAAAGGACAACGTAGAAAACGAGGTTAAAGGTCTCAAAGAACAACACGAAAAGATGCAAAATTGTTATCAGGAAAGGAAGGCTGTTTTAGAAAAACTTAAAAGAGACATTATCTGCAGTCAACTGGCCATTAAGGATTTAAAAAATAAAGAATGTAGGCAATCATGCAAACAGGATAGCAACCAGTGCGATTACTAGCTGGACGATGATGATTTTTGCGATATGGACATTAAGAAATCATGTCAATTTTGAGTTGTTAGCCTTCGAATCTTGAAACTAAACCAACATTATTTTATTCATCTGTTTAATTATATCTCTATTCTCCATTTTTGTTTCTCTACAATATCCATGTTTATATAAGATGTTCGATTTTAAATATATACCTAAAGATTGATAAAGCTTCTTGAATTTCCTTTAAACATGCAGTTTTATTATTTGACATAAATAATAATAATAATAATAATAATAATAATAATAATAATAAATAATAATAACAATAACAAATAAAAATAATAATAACAAATAATAATAATAATAATAATAATAATAATAATAATAATAATAATAATAATAATAATAATAATAATAATAAATAATAATAATAATAATAATAATAATAATAATAATATAAACAATAATAATAATAATAACAAAATAAATAAAAATAATAATAATAAAAAATAATAATAATAATAATAATAATAATAATAATAATAATAATAAACAATAATAATAATAAACAATAATAATAATAAATAATAATAATAATAAA
>JABUQX010006123.1:0-7500 GCA_015478945.1 Trachelipus rathkii
AAGAGAGATTTTAAGTTAGGTTACTTAAGTTAAGTTAAGTTAGGTTACTTAAGTTAAGTTAAGTTAGGTTACTTAAGTTAAGTTAAGTTAGGTTACTTAAGTTAAGTTAAGTTTGGTTAAGTTAAGTTAAGTTAATTTATTAATGTGGTTAGGTTAGGTTAGGTTAGGTTAGGTTAGGTTAGGTTAGGTTAGGTTAGGTTAGGTTAGGTTAGGTTAGGTTAGGTTAGGTTAGGTTAGGTTAAGTTAAGTTAAGTTAAGTTAAGTTAAGTTAAGTTAAGTTAAGTTAAGTTAGTTAAGTTAGGTTAGGTTAGGTTAGGTTAGGTTAGGTTAGGTTAGGTTAGGTTAGGTTAAGTTAAGCTAAGTTAGGCTAGGTTATGGTAGGTTAAGTTAGGTTAGGTTAGGGACCATTAGGGACTAACTTCCTGATTACAAAAATGGTGTTAGAAACTTCGTAACACGTACCAATTTTGTGTGACAACGGAAAGTTTAAATAATACCGGCAAATATAAACAAAAAGCGCTCATTTCAAATTTAATACAGGGAAATATTAAAAATGTTATTCAAAAATACTGTATATATATATATATATATATATATATATATAATATATATATATATATATATATATATATAGTGTTATTATATTATATATATATATATATATATATATATATATATATATATATATATATATATATATATATATATATATATATATTATATATATATCTATTTTATTTATATAGTATATATATATATATATAATTATAATATATTTATATATATTTCTATATTTATAACATTTATGTATAATATATATATATATATATATATATTATATATATATATATATTCATATTATATTTTTTAAAGTCAAAAAGTGAAACAAAATATACCAATTCATCCATTTAACAAAACTAATGTAAAACAAAATATACCAATTAATTTTTTAAACAAAACTAAAGTGAAACAAAATATACCAATGCATCCATTAAACAAAAACTGAGTTTACAAGAAAATTTAGATTTTTAAACAACTAGTTACCAAAATTTCATTTCTTTCTCTTATGCTGCGTTTTATCTTCTCTTAGCAAGAACCAGCAGTAGTCACCCATCATGTTAGGATGTATTTTTCCTTGATATTGGTGTTTCATTGTCATGCTATCTTGATGGAACCTTCTTCCTGTTTGTCACTAACAGCGCTAAAGTTTTGGGGAAAGAAATTCAAATGGGAGTTCCGGAAGTGAAGTTTTAGTGACATCCGACATCCAATCTTCTTTCTGATAGCTGTCCAAAAGCTTTCCTACCAACTCTTCGTAATTTTCAGCTTTGTTGTTACCTAGAAATAACCACTGAAATGCCCCCAAGCAGATAGTTCCAAAGCAGTAACTCTCTCAAAAGTGACATCCTTCAAGAGTTTTCTGATCTGTGGGCAAACGAATATTCCTTCTTTCAATTTTGCCTCGCTTAAAGCAGGGAACTGAGTTCTAAGATATGCAAAGCCATCTCCATTTTTATCCATTCCCTTCACAAAGTTTTTCATTAAGCCTAATTTAATTTTTTATATGTAAAGGGGAAAGCAATATCTTCCTTGAGTCAACTAAAGGTTGATACTTAACATTTTCAAGTTCTGGAACGTAGTTACTTCTTTTTGCCCACTCTTTCTGTATATAGTGCTTGTCTGTTGCTCTACTGTCCCATAGGCAAAGGAAACAGCAGTATTTGGTGAATCCACTCCTGAAGTCCCATTAGCATACCTACAATTTTCAAGTCTCCACAGAGTTTCCAACCATATCGCTTATACTGTAATGCATTAATTAAAACTGACATACTGTCATATGTTTCCTTCATATCTACTGAGTATGCTACTGGTAATGAAGGCTTGGCATTACCATTATGAATCAAAACTGCTTTCAGACTTGTCTTTGAGGAGTCTATAAACAGTCTCCATTCCTCTATGACATGTTTGAAATCAAGTTCAGCCATCAAACCTTCAATATTTGTACACACACACATACCGATCGCTGCATGGTGAAGTATTTTGATAATCGCACATGTCTTTTTGTCTATATATTGATATTCTAGTGCATGTTGCCAACAAATTCCATTGCCGCAGCCTAGATCCTAAGAGTTCAGCTTGTCCTTTGCTGAGATCTAAATCTCTTACTAGATCTTCGAGCTCTCTTTGTTAAATGAGATGGGGTGTCCTTTCATGAAATGGAAGGAAGGACTGGTCAAATGATGCTGCTTCAATTTCCTCAACCGTTCCCTCTTCAGGGATATTGAATTCTTCGAAGTCTATTGGTAGCTTAGGCACTGGAAGTTCAGTTCCATGTAGTACTGGCCGATTGCAGATGGAAGAGGATAAATTATGTTTGATTTTGTTTTATTTGAAAATCCTTGTACCTTTGTGAGGCAGAAATAGCAGTCTTCTAAGTGACACAGTTAAGACAGCATATTACTATTATTTTGGATGTCACATTATGGACCAGAACAAAGATTGGGCTCACTATATATCTTGTATAACTTGCTAAACCAATTTGACTAAGTGGATGAGTGGAGAAAAATCACGAAGTATGCCATTTGCTGTACCTATAGTTTGATGCGAGCCTACTACGTTGTTAAAGAACGCCGACCATTTTTTTACAGTGAACTCACCACATATATAACAAAAACAGTCCCCAGGATTTAGACATTTACGACGGCCTCTATTCATTTCAGAATATCACAATCACATTTAAGATGTTTAATAAAGCAACCACATTCAATCACCTTCTGCCTGTCTTCAACTAATGATCCAATACGAAATGACTCAAGACCATCAAACGTTTCCTCCTTCAACAAGACAAGATTGAACATGAAATAATATTCTCATTTCCTACATTATATATATATATATATATATATATATATATATATATATATATATATATATATATATATATATATATATATATATATATATATATATATATATATATATATATATATATATATATATATATATATATATAGGTATATAAATTTTTAAAAAAATTCCTCGTTTATATAGACAAAAAGTACAATCGTTTTCATTTATGTGGCAAACATTTTGTTGAGTAATGATTATAATTATTTTATTGAAAAATAATTAAAAATAATTACATATTTTTCATTTTAATTATTATTTTAGGTAAATAAATAAATAACTGATAAATAAATTATTTATATATTATATAAATAATTATATAAAAAACTGATTATAAATTAATTATATTAATAATTATTTATTGAAAAATAATTAAATATTTTCTGATTTTAATTATTTTAGATAAATAGTAAATAAATAACAAATACATTAATATAATTATTACAATATGTAATTTATTTTATCTATTATTTTAGATAAATAATACTTAAATAATTGAGAAATTAAATAAATAAATAAAATAATTATATTTATAAATATTTCCTGAAATTAGATAAAAAATATTAATTATTGGAGAAAAATAAATCAATTATATAATATTGAATTTGAATAAATAAATAAATAAATAAATAAATAAATAAATAAATAAATAAATAAATAATAAATATAAAAAAAAATAAATAAATAAAAAAGAAAAAGAAATTATATAAATAAAATAATATGTTAGTTGATAATAAAGATAATAAATAAATAAATAAATAAATAAATAAATAAAATTAATAAATAAAAAGGAAAGAATAATAATATAAATAAAATAATATATGTTAGTAGTTAATAAATAAATAAATAAATAAATCTTAAAGAAAGAACTCAATATATTAAGTAGGGTGATATATATAATATATATATATATTATATTATTATATATATATATATATATATATATATATATATATATATATTATATATATATATTATATAATATCTATATATATATATATATAAATTAAACGGGTGTTCCACAAGGTTCCGTACTAGGACCATTACTTTTCTCTATATACACAGATAATCTAATAAACTCCCGCAACTTCTTCTCTGCATCTGTTTTAATTAATGCAAAAAAAAAAAAATTCATTCCTTATAATAAGCTGCAGAAATGTAGGAAATGATTTTAAAATCAAAATAAATGACAGAATTAACTCGGACAAACAATGCAGAAATACTGGGAGCTTTAAGAAAAAGTAAAGCAAGCGCGGCAGATGTCCCGTCGGAAGATATTAGAGGTGAAGAAGAGTAAGATTAAAGTTAGAATTGATTTTTTTTTTGGCAAAATGACAGGAAGAACTTGAGGTAGAGAAATGAGAAACATAATTGTATTTACTTCGGAGAAATATGTTATTAGCATTACGGGGGATATATTTTTGTACGATTCAGGGGTGGGTGTCAAGAAGGAAAAAAAATGTTATTTCGAAATATTACATTAGGATTATTATGTATGAGTATATGGGATCCACATACGTAAAATTAGGATTCAGGAGGTCCACATACGTAAAATTAGGACTCAGGGGGTCCACACACACGTAAAATTAAGATTCAGGGGTCAACAAACGTAAAAGTAGGACTCAGGGGGTCCACATAAGTAAAACTAGGATTCAGGGGGTCTACATACGTAAAAATAGGACTCAGGGGTCCACATACGTAAAACTAGGACTTAGGGGTCCACATACGTAAAATTAGGGCCCAGGGGTTCACATACGTAAAATTAGGACTCAGGGGTCCACACACGTAAAACTAGGACTTAGGGGTCCACATATTTAAAATTAGGGCCCAGGGGTCAACATACGTAAAATTAGGACTTAGGGGTCCACATACGTAAAACTAGGACTTAGGGGTCCACATACGTAAAATTAGGGCCCAGGGGTCAACATACGTAAAATTAGGACTTAGGGGGTCCACAAGCATAACAAGGGTGGGAACCAACCCATGGGTTAAGTAGAATAGTCAGCAGAGTTAGGAGATAAACAAACAGGACAAATGAATTTAGCTGTGGATTAGGAAGAGATTTTGAACACTCCGAATAATAATAATAATAATAATAATAATTAATATAATAATAATAATAATAATAATAATAATAATAATAATAATAATAATAATAATAATAATAATAATAATAATAATAATAATAATAATAATAATACTTAGAAACATGAGAACAAACAAAGTCTTTTCACACACGCACACACACACAAACACAAACACAATGACACAAAAAACACAAACACGAAACCACACACACACGCCGCGCACAAGCTTCCGCATCTTCACAGTCCACACTGCAGGCCGTTTATGTTTTTTTCTGAAAATTGAGGATAGAGAGAGTAGTAAGTGGGAGGAGAGTAGGATTTCCTGTCGGAGTGACCATGAACTCGAATTTCAGTCAAGAACTAGAGGTGTAGTTGCTAAACTTAACTATAGCAGGGCGGTCTTCCCAAACCTTTTAGCATCCCCTTAAAAGGCCTCAACAGTGACTCCCCCCACTTAAAAATGTTCACGCGAGAGGGCACAAAGAAACTAAGTGATAAGGGTCGATTCATACCCAAAGTTTGAGATTCATGCGATAAGTCCGATCTGAAAGCGAAAATATGTGCCGACTACTTTGCTCTTTGTGACTCTAGTTCTTACAGTCTCTGATTAATTGTTGAGTTGTTTAATTACGAATTAAAGAGGTGTGAATAATGTTGTTGAATTTACTAAAGATAAAACTTGTATGCATTCCACTGCGGGCCGGATTGGTGACCCTCGTGGGCTGGTTTTGGCCCCCCGGGCTGTAGTTTGGAAACCCCTGCTTTAGAGGAAGAGAGGTGGTGCTCATCAAATTGAAAATTAAAATAACTACCGAGAATTTTACAAAATTAATGACAAATGAGGAAAGTGTAGCAGAGTTAGACGATGGCATTAATCTCATCACCGTAGGCCGTCAACTTCCAAGTAATGGTGGGAGTGGACAAGTGATGGTGGGGGAGGAGTGGACAAGGTTCAATGTTTGGATGTTAGTGTTCCAAGAGAAAAGTAGTGGAAGTGTTGTCACCAGTTTTAGGAGTAGTAATTTAAAAGAATATGTTCTGGTGAGTGTTTGTAAGCTTGTGGGGGGCATGTGAAGCAAGGGGAGAGTGTTGGGAGTGCCCATTAAACAAGTTTACTATAGATGCTACAGAGCATATGAAGCAAGAGGAGAATGTTGGGAGTGCCCACTTAATAAGTTCATATAGATGCTACGGGGCCTGTTCAGCAAGAGGAGAGTGTTGGGAGTGCCCACTAAACAAGTTTCACTATAGATGTACGGCATTTAAGCCAAGGGGGAGTAGCGCTAGCCGAAATCTTACCGAATCTCCGCTCTCCGGCAGAAGGCCCCAACAACTCTCTAAATGTCTTCCACTAAAACCTGACAGCTGTCACCTTATATAGAAGCTACGCCATGCATGGCTTTTGAAGCAAAGTGGGCAGAGTGTAGGGCGATTCACGAAGCTACGCCGCCACACTTTAACAAGTAAAACATCAACCACTATAACTGGAACTAGAAGATGTACTCCACAAAGCGTGGGCATGTGAAGCAAGGGGAGAGTGTTGGGAGTGCCCACTACACAAGTTCACTATAGATGCTACGGGGCATGTGAAGCAAGGGGAGAGTGTTGGGAGTGCCCACTAAAGCAAGTTCACTATAGATGATACGGGGCATGGGAAGCAAGGGGAGAATGCTGGGGGTGCCCACTAAACAAGTTCCCTATAGATGCTACGGGGCATGTAAAGCAAGGGGAGAGTGTTGGGGTGCCCTACTAAACACAAAGCTTCCACTATAGGATTGCTACGAGGCATTTGTGGCACATAGGCATCGGGGAGGTGTTGGGGAGAGCCCACTAACAAGTAAATCAATCATAGATGGTTCAGTCCATGGTTGGGAGTACGCTAAAGTTCCCTCTGCGAAAGTGAGGCGCCAAAGAGAAGAACGAAAAGGCAACAACGAGTGTAGAACAATGTTCAAGACCATCTTGACACTCCGCCGTGTAGGGAGTACCTACATTGCTTTGGACGACCCCTACGTCTTCCCCTAACAAAGTAAATCTCAATAAACAAATAAATTACAAAAAAACAAAAAAACAAAAATCAAGTATATTAATAAATATCATATTCATGATTTCCAAAAAATAAATCAAACAAAGTCAAATTAATAGTATAATTTCATTAATTTGCACTATTTTATACATCCGAAACATTCGCATTTTAAAAGTGCGGATGCGGATGTTGAGAATTTTTAATTTCAAATTAGAAAATGAGGAATATTTAATAGAATACGAAAGGTTATTAGAAGAAAAATGGAGAATAATAAAAGAAACAAACAAAACGGCGAAAAAGAGAGTAGAAAAATAAGTAGATACAGGAAAGAGTTGAATGCATAATATATATATTCTCAAAAGTATATACTCATACGTAATACCATATATACTTATCTATTTTATATATATACTAGTTATATATTATATATATATATAAATATATATTCATAATAATAAGTATAATGAGTATTTATATATA
>JABUQX010006123.1:12500-28189 GCA_015478945.1 Trachelipus rathkii
CTGAACAGAAAGTTCTTCAATTAGAAATTAGGCTTGAGTCAAAGAAGAGCCTCGCGCGCGGCACCAATTTCTATTGATATAGTGTGAGATGGATGGCCATTGTTACTGTTATATGTTCTTTTATATAATATTGGAGGAGTTTTTACTCTTTGATATGTGATACAATTATAGATAGCTGTTTATGTCGGTCTTTAAGGATCTGTGAACTATGTCTTTTGGAAGAGTGGGATTTCCATGATGGGGAGGTGATGAAAACAGAACGTGAGACTCGTGGGGTTCTTCGGAACTCACTCGGGCATGTGAGAGGTAAGCAAAGCTAAACTGTTGTTGGTAGAATAAGTTCGTACAACAGGGATTTGAGTTGTATGACTAGGTTTTTTTTTTGCTTTAGGCGGGTGGGGGAGGGGATGTGTATATGCCAGTGATGTGAGCGAAGTTAAGAACTCGTGAAGTTCGAAGCTCCACTCTATCTTCTGCATTTCATTGGCTAAATATATACCCAAATAGGTCACCAATAGTACCGAAGAATTGCTTCCCTTCCCACTCAAGAGAAATAATAACTAATAAGGTCAGCCTCTATCCAGAAATTCTCTTTACAGATATTATTTACAGGGAAACGATACAAGTCCTTTATTCCAGCTCAGGAAATTATGTATTATTTTCAGCATCTCGTGTCTCGTTCGGGAAGACCAATAGTTCACTCTAATGTGCCATCTTTCTACCAACACTCGCCCGACGCCAAGGTAACAATATTTTTCCTAACACATTCCTTAACATTACCATCTTAAGTACATATACAATATATAGACTAAAGCCAGTGTTGGCTTACACTTCAATAGTTAGATGATACACCATGTATCTTCCTGTCGATAATATAATGTCAGTTTTCAATCTAAACTTATAATTAACACAGCATTCCAAGTTTACCTGCAATGGATTTAGATGGCATGTTTTTGAACCCCTATGCACGTTCGATTGTGCATTTATGTATTCAGCATTACTCATGTTGCCATATTTATGATTTTTTGTTGTGCTAAAAAAGATAATATAAAATAGATTTCGTATTTATTAAGTGTTATTATTGTACCAGCTATCTATAATTAATAATTAAAATAACATAAATAATGTATAAGATAATACATATTAAACTACAATAAAAGCACTTCTCTCTTCCTGTTCCTCTAACTGTATTTATTGAATTTTCAAACATACTTTTAATGGTTACTTAAATCTAAGATCCTTAAGTAATAATTTAATCAATAATTAATATTTATCACGACTGAATTACACTTTTACTCCACTAAAATAATTCACCATGATACTCACATGAATAAATTAATAAATTAATTTCAAGTACACTTAAATATGATAATACTCCATCTATTATTTATAGATTATTATATATTATTATTAATTATTATTATTATTTTATTATTATCATTATTATGTGATTAATTATATTATTATTATTATTAATAATAATAATAATAATAATAATAATAATAATTTAATAATAATAATATAATAATAATGGCTCGAGAAGACTTGGAAATATAAATAATAATAATAATTGAGAGTGAAGTAAGATATTGTACACAGTAAGTACATTACTACTCACAGTTACATAAATTCTGAGATCCCTAATATTCTCCATAGCCGCTTATCATACAATTAATGGACACATATGTAATTATCAAGTAATAATGGCACAGGCTAATAACAGATAAAAGTAATCATTCTAGTTTCCCACCCACCTCACTGTTGCGTCGATCTACTTAGGCTCCTAGTAGTGAATATACTGAGGCCGACTAGCTGACCTTTTTTAAGTACTCCCCACTCGTTTTTATACTGGGTGACTTCAACCATCCTTTAGAAGGGCGGACGTATGTCATCTCGTCAAGTTCCTGGGATCCTTAACACAGACCTTCCCACTCAGAACGTTATGAATGATATCTCTCTTCTTCCTGAAAAAAATTACTTCTTTTTGCATCCATTCTCTTATGGATTCCTTTCGTGGTCCCGCTTGATCTAATTTATATGACAGTGGACCATTACCAATAGCATTATTATGAAAATTCATCGAGCCCAATGTTTTAAAACCCAATTTCCAACTGGCGTATAACCGAGCGGAGTGGGCTCCGTTTTCAGTCGAGACAACAGCTATCCCCCACTTTCTCCCCTTTAAACAAGCGGTTTCCCAACAATTCACATAACCCTTTAACTTCTTCCAGCAAGCTATCATTCACAGCCAGCAGAAAGCCTGCACTCCTGTGATCTTCGCAGTAGGAGTACAGCAACTCTTGGCAAGTCCAAGAGTGTGAACAAGTCTAACCAAGAGAAGAAAAAAAACTCAACAGGCAAACAAAAGGAACTTGCACCATCCAAAACAATTATTTTTTTTAAACAGACTGCTGCAAGATTTCTCGAATTAATCGACCAAATACGTAAACAATTTAATTACTTATTCAGAAATACACTTAATTAATAAACATTTTTAGTTATGTACTGTATTCAATTCTCCACACGCTCCCCTTTCTTCAGTGTTTTAAAGTATTGCTAACTATAGAATAATATATTAATTCGTCACTCCAACAATATTATCTTTAACTCCACTTATATCCTCTACTGCTGAATTCGATTGTAATTTACTAAACCGGAGTACCATTTCTGCTCCTGTCATGAATTTCATTAAGAGTTACTGATTATATTTGATTGATTTTGACTATAGCTTTATCTCATCTGAGCTTCTTTCCCACATTAATTTCTCTCTAGATTGTGTCCTTTTTCAAAGTAAACTTGTAATTAAATTCAATAATCAGTCGCAACTCTGCCAGACTTTATATCATATCATATGGAAAAGGGTATAGAATTCATATCTATAACCAGTTCTTTTATTATATCACTTGTTTAATTTTATTTAGTATACTAGGGCAACTGATCTGTGAGATAGCGAGACTAAAGGGAATCAGAACGGTGTCCTTGGAGCGGAGGATCTTACATTTATAGATCCACAATATAAGCGTTAATACCGCGTCCAATACTTCCACCACAGCTCTCCGCAGCACTTTCGTTGACGTGTGCAATTTGTAATATTTATTTTACGATGGCAATCTCGCGAAGTGAACCGATATCTTTTCCTCATTAGATTTGAGACCTAAGTATACAGCGATGAATCTCTATTCTCAAACCTTTTGGAAGAAAAAGGCAATCCGAATGCTTGAGTCAGATCTGACCTAATGCATTAATTTTTCTTTATTTCTGATTATACTTGCAAATTAATGTGATAAGACAACCAATGGTTTCAGGCCACCTTTTCTCGTTCTGGAAGAGAGTCATCCAGGCTTTATAAGATATCTATCCAATGTAATTTTGTTATCTCAGCACATTGTTTGTTAAAACCGATACTTCGGACCGCGGATCCTCGTTAATAAACTTGTACCATGAAATACCGGGAATTCTTTCTCAAATTGACTAGGGATTAGTGGCATCTGGGGTAGGCTTTTTTTTGAACTTGTAAAAAGCTTGACTCTAAACGTAAAGAATCTATGATTAGTTTTGCCATATATAATCTACACTCACTATAATTTATCCAGATGAGGATCTGACTCCGTCTGTTAATCATCATAATAATGCCTTATCTGTCAATAAATACAAACCTTATCCATGGGTTCACGTTGCTGTTTTCATGTTTCTAATCACAGCACATTTAATCTAGGATGGATTATATTATTATATATATATATATACTGTATCTCTCTATGGATTTCAGGTTAGGGTTTCTTAATTTAGACCCTAGTTTCTAGGGTATGTTAGATCTTTATATATTTGAGGTAACCTGACAACTACTCCACTCTATTTCTGTATTACATCTCCCTCTATTTGCTTCTCGGAGTTGCTTGATTCACTCAATTTATGTAATATATAACAATGCAAGTTTCTTATGTTTTTATTTATGCTTTGTGACGTGTATTCTACTTTCACGTGCGGACCTCAGGGCCTGATGGTTGCTCAATTTGTTTGCTTCTTATTTTAGCGAGCCTGGTCGCGTATAACCTATGTGGCGGCGCCAGGTTGCCCATTTCATTATTTGAATAAAGATATAGTACGTTATTTAATACGTAATTCTTTGTTATTTATTGAGTTAAATATATTCATTTCCAACAAGTATGGTACGAGTAAACATTCGTCAACTTCCCATTTTTTGTGTTAATAACCAGATGAAAATACTTACGTGCAATTAGTAAAAGATTTGCTGCGTCTTTATCAATAACTTTAATGATATATAGAGAAAAGAAAGAGATAACAACGAGAAGCGATAAGTGCTCCTTCAAGGACGAGTTTGCAATATGTTGACTACCATGCCATATACATAATAATTCTAGCCACTAATGGAGTGGGAATAGCGCTTTAACGGTTGTTCCCCCATCTTGCTTTATTATAATTGGAGTATAATGTCTATACTTCCTATCATATTACCTGTGGAGATTACCATAAGTGAACTCATGAATATTCCAGGCTGAATTCCTTCTGTGTATCGGGACCCTCTTGTTTCTTTTATATTGAATTGAAAAGATGTTCCACTTAATATTTCTATTTATCAATCATAGCGTGCACTTCATCCACCACGCCCTACTCATAATTATTTATTATCTCTCTTGATTATTTAATATAACGGACTTGTCATAGGCTGTTGTCGCGTTTGAGAACTGTCCTCACCATCTTACAGGTTCACCTCGGCTGTCTCTAGTGCCTTTCTGCTCACATAAAATAACTTTTGGGTGAAGGTTAGTGCATCTAACAAGTGAAGTACGTGCTCATACACATATATGTGTGCTTGTTCTTCACGAATCTCTAGTGTTACTAAATCCGTTAACTACGGAAAAACGAGTTGGATCATGCTCGCACCAATTTGAGAATATATATTTCTTTGCTTTTACTACCTATGACTCACTCTGTACAGAGGTTCTCGCGTTTATTTTCATTCCTTTATATGTGAGAAAGATGATAAATTGCGTCCCTACACCAATGATATCCACTCATAAAGAAACTCTAGCCTCTCATGTCGTCCGGTGGTATTTTCTAAGAAAGATAACAACATCACACACACAAAATTAACACGAATTGAGGAAAATAACAGAGGTCACCTCATATATTTGTACACCTCATTTTGCGATTATTCTTATTATAGACCCGTATAGTGATATAGGTGTACATTTACTTAATATAGCTCAAATTTCTATCTAAATACTCTCTCACGTAAATTGTCGTAATGTACTACATAAAAAAATATTTATGTGTAAAATTGATGTGATTATAGTAAGAGATAGTTATTACACTATAATTAGTGGTTAAATATAAATAAATTAGTCTACCATTTACAACTGAAGAGAGAATTATAATAAATCTATTATATTAAACCTCACAATACCTCTCGTACTTGAGTAATTTGTGAGTATTTATCTCTATTTTATCTTATTATTTAAGTCACTCAAACAATATTCTCATTCAATTATCAAACTTTTTATAGTAGAGGGATAGAGATGCAACGATGCTTCTCACTCTCTTAGACAAACATAATGTTAAAATAAATATACTATCCGTTATTTATTTTAGATATAGAGTTAGATATAACTTTTGTAAATACTAATTGTCGTGAAGTTCTCAAGTACTATAAAGAAAAATTTGAGAGGATCTCTGACTCGATTAGCATATGTTGTCTTTTGTTATAGATTTTTAATTATAGGGGTATACTGTATGTCCTCACTCCATAATTAATGCTTTAGTATTTATCTCTATATATATTATGAGGTGAAGGCTTTCATTGTTTTGAACCTAGTTAAGTTTGCTGCTAGATATCATTAGTGTAATATTATTGCATTGCAGACCATAATCTTACATAAGCTTCCCTACTAGTGGCACCTTATGATTCCATTACTGATTTTCTTAGTATATGTACTATGTTTTTTTTAAGTTAGAATTGATGGGTATCGTGAGTATACCTCTTAGATTGCATATTTTCATTTAACTTCTATTAGTTGATAACAGTATTATACTTCAAGGATTGCATATGTTTCTTTTATTATTGGAAGTGAGAGTGTACACACTAAAAGTTATAGCATAGTTGTGTACTATTTATGGATTAAGGTTTGTCTCTATATGAGCATACCAAAGATTAAAATTTCTGCTTGTTTCCACTTTGGAATATAGGTTCATATAAGTCTCTTGAGATCTATTGATCATTGTAATGAGTACACCCTTCACACAACATTATTTTTTTCCTTATGGAGATGTGAGTGTGTATTCGCGCGTTATTGTGACTCACTATGTTGCTTTGATCTATATATAATATTAAAAACTCTGTAGAACCCACAGATGATTTTCCATTGTCCTTTATACGCGATATCGTTATTCGTGTTGAACACAAAGAGGTTATCTGGCTTTAATATAACTCGATAAACAGTTGTTCTTATTTTCTTGTATCTCAATCGTCTTGATTCTATTTGCATGTCTGTCCTTTATTAGTAGACGCTCGTTCTATTAAGTGTAATGCGCACACAGATTTTGGACAGCAGATAAACAATTGAATTTAAAAGTATTATATACAGCTGAATATTATATAAATTTACATAAATTATCTCTAGTATGAATTTATACTTATAGGTATATTAAACTCAAGTGATATAAAAGTATGTATAGTATGTTTTATATTATACTACTCTAACTAGATGAAAGTGATATAATCCGATATAAAGATGTCATGAGAATACTTTAAGTCGATGAGATAAGTATTTAGGGAATATTTTGAGTCTCATGTGAATGAGATAGAGGAAGAGCATAGAAGTACCACTTAGATGAAATAGTAAAATAAATCTCAATATATATATAGAGGCTATATATATAAATATTACATAATACTTTATAATAAAAATCATATGATGAAGTGTAGAGTGTCATACATACCAGTGATTTATTATATACTAACATATATTAAATTGTAGTACAAATCATTACTCTTACTTTCATCACTTGGTGTGTGTATATATGAATTATACTTCATAGTTTAATGAGGTTTATTAAATTAATTTATTACTCATTCTAATATTATAATATATCTTAATAAAGATATTAATAGATAAATAATATATATATCTATTTCACTAATATATATAAATAAAATAATATTTTGTAAATATATTTATTATTATATCAATAATCCAATATCGATATGTCATATAAATAAAATTAATATAAATGTAAGACTATTATACATATCTACTCTTTTTTCATCATAAAGCTTTTAGTTTTTAATTACAATGTAAGAGTCATTCACTTTAGTAATCAGTAGTGAATATAATTAATATTCATGTTTTGTTAGTAGTCAATATATACTCATATACATATAAGAACTTTTAGTGAGCTAATATGTCCATATAAACCTTTTGAACTGGGTGATATCACTATTATCGCTAAATATTAAATTAGTTAGTACAAGATATATACTACTAAATAAAATAAAATTAAATAATAAATATTATTAATATATATATAAATTAATTAAAGAATACCATTTAATATATATATTTTTTTATATAATAAGGTGATGCATACTACATATATTCGTGATAATATTCATTTTTAGATAATACATATTATCGAGTAGAGCGTTTTCAAAATTAGGTTCTTCGACTGTGTGTCTTCTGGTATGTTCAATCGATCGTGGTTATCTATGTTACCCTCTCTCTTTGATATGCATTTGTGTTATTCTGTATTGGCGAGTATATATCGATCCCATAAGTATTATTTCTGATAGATTCCTCATTCTATTGTATTGTGCCACCTTGAATCTCTCTCTCATTGCTTAATTACCAATGTACTAGTCTCTCTAAGTTTGCTATCTCTCTTTTATTATTGGCCGTCTTCGTACAGGAGAGTTGAACCCTCGGTTTGCATTGTTCTTTTATACTCTCACTCACTCACTCGTAATAACTCTCCTATCACTGTCTTGACTCTAGTAATATAATTCAATATAAATAGGTGATTTATGGTTGTATAATCTCCACATATAGAGCTAGTGCTAAGTGTTCTTATATTAAATTATGAGGCTAGGTTTAATAGAGATCCCAATACTGATGTATATGCTAAATTTTTATAATAAGTCATGATTTGTCTCTTTAATTAATTTGAGAGTGGATGATTCTCAGTCCTACTCATCATTTTTTTCATTATAATTAATAGATTTTCTTACAAGAGTTTACAGCTCTCAGAGGTGAGTTGCTTGTTCTCATTTTAAATGATGAGAAAAAATGTGTGTCAACGTATAACCTTGCAGCTCTGCTTTACTCTTAATAATTGATTTTTCCTTGACCTTTTTGATATCTATACTATAGTTTGAATATTCCTAATAATAAGTGTATACTTAGATATTACATTATGTCAGTAATTCTCTTTTATATTCTTTACAATTTGATGCACAGTGGCATTAAATCAGCCACTGAGTCTTACTATTCAGTTGCCAAGATATTACATTTGGGATAAATTATGATATTAAATGTATTATAATATAATTATATATATATACTTATAGTTAATATTATATTAATAATTGAAATATATAATAATAGAATAATACAATATTATAATATATAATATAGGATTTGGGACATTTACCAATAAATGTCCCAAGTTTTTTATCTAGTTATCTACATTACATAAATTTATAATATAAAGTTATAAATATCATAATTAATATTAATTACATATATATTCAATAATATATATATACTTACTAATTTCTAAATATCAATAACTTCTAATTTCTAATAGACAAGTGAGGCAACTACGACTCTTCAATAATCGCGATTATATAAGAGAGCTGTTTTAGAGCGATCTATATAATAGATTAAGGCTTATCTTAGACATGAGTGATTGCATAATAGTTTCATTTGATATCGTGATGTGTAACGATAGAACACTCCTCAATACGAGATATAATGACAGTGGTAGTATTCTGTACATATTGATGTGGAGAATGATTAATGTTTTAGGACACCTAGATTGTACGTCATTTTCATGTGTATATATTAGAGCACGCACAAGAGACCCACATGTAGCTTGTTCACTTAATTATTTTTGTCTAAGATTTATAGTGATAGATATTTGTTTAATATTAGGGAGTAATACATTCATTAACATATAGGTGTAGCCTTGGATAGATACATACGTAGTTAGTCAATATGTTAAATACGATAAGCTTATTTGAGTGAATTAATAATTGTAGATCGAGTACGTATTACTCAACAGGTTCAATCTATTATTCAATTAATGTCTGAGGTATATGTTGTACCTCTCTCATATGATGCTAAGTGCTATGCTGTGCTATAAAATGATGCGTAGTTACGTGTGACCCCATCTAGTCTTGATTCCGTCATATCTTGGTATATCTATTGTAAGTATGTCTGTGCTCCTCTCCCATTCTATGATGACTCTACTTGTCACTCCCATTCTTTTTGGTATTCTTATTAAAGCGAAATATGCGCGAGCGCGTAATATCTCTCAACAGCTCTGTCCTGTCATGAACAATATTCAGTTGACACTTATAATGTGGATACACTGAACACCTCACTTAAGTTATAGTGCGATTGAATAAATTTCATTATAAATATTATATGGGCTTGAGTCATCGTTGAACACCCTAAGTTCACTATAGCATTGATTCAACATTAATATCAGTTTCTTTTTATCTTATAATAACATTGTGTATCACGTGACACTACTTGCAAGTTTTTAATATACCTGCCAGAAGATAATGGATTGGTGAGAATAAAATATATATAAGAACTTTTAATATATTATTATATATATATATATATATAATATTATATATATTATATATTAATTATTAATATTATTATATTAATATTCATATTATATTAATATATATATATTAATTTTATTAATATATATTATTATAATATTATAATTATAATAATATTAATATATAATATATATATATATATATATATATATATATATATATATTAATATATATATATAATTAATATATATATTATTTTTAATTGTTGGGCTCACTCCTAACTCGAAGGATTTAGTACTTTTCAGGTCTTCTGCTGTTGCTTGTTCTTTATATTGGTTTCACCCCAGTTGTTTGTTTTTCATATTGGGGTTATTTGACCTTAGTTTCTGGATCTTTATATTGAGACCACCTGACCCCGTGCTTGTTCCTTATATTTTCAGTTTCTTGTATTTTTTATATTGGGGTCTCGTGAACCTAGTTTCTTGTTCTTTTATATTGGGGTCACGATACACCAGGTTCGCTTGTTCTTCATAGTGGGGTTAGGTGACCCCAGTTGCTGGTTCTTTATATTGGGTTACATGACTCAGCTGCTGTTCTTATATTGTAAGTTTCTTTGTTCTTTACATTTGGAGTCACTTTCACCCCATTTTTTTTTCTTTATAATGGGTTCGCGTTACCCAGTTGCTTGTTCTTATAATTGGGGTCACGTAACCCCAGTTGCTTTTTCTTTAAATATAGAGGTCACGTGAACCCAGTTACTGCTTTACATATTGTCAGTTTCTTTTTCTTTACATTGTTTTCACGTGACACTAGTTGCTTGTTCTTAATGCAGTTGCCAGATACATTGGGAAATATATATATATATATATATATATATATATATATATATATATAATTTTTATATCTATATATATATATATATATATATATATACTATATTATATATATATAATATATTAATATATATATATTATATATATATATTATATATATATATTAATATATATATATATATAGTATATAATTATATATATATATACTATATATATATATAATTTTTATAAGGGGGCACTGCTAACTCGAAGGATTAAGTACTTTTTGGGGTCTTTAAATTTGGCTTCTGCGGTTGTTGTTATCTGATATTTGGGTTAACGTGACGCCCATTTGCTTGTTCTTTCATACTTGGGGTTATTTTGACCTTAGTTTCTTTTATATACATTTGAGGCCACCTTGACTTCAGTGGACTCATTCCGTGTTTATCAAGATTTCTGTTATTTTTTTATATATTAGGAGTTCTACGTGATCCCATATAGGTGCTTGTTCTTTATATATTGGGGTCACTCAGTTACTCCCAGTTGTCATTGTTCTTTTCACAATTTTGGAGGTTTAGGGTGGGTGATAAAACCCCCCCAAAGGGTTTTATTTATTTTTTGTCATGGTTATTTATTTCCTTTTTTTATTATAATATTTTGGTAGGGGTTTATATAACATTATTGGGGGAGTACTATATTTTTACTCATCAAAGGTGATCTTGAGCTTGTTATCTTTATATGTAAGATTTCTTCGTTCTTTACATTGAGTACACTTTCATCCCCATTTTTATTATACTTTATATGGGTTTATCGACCTCAGTTACCTAAGTTACGTGTCAATATCATAATGGTTAGGTCACTGATATACACCCAGTTGCTTTTTTCATTTTATTAGTATGACTAAGAGGTCACGTGAACCCAGTTATACTTGCTATACATTTTAAAGTCGATTTATCTATATTTTCATTAATCATTATTGTAATATTCACTGAAAATCTAGATACATTTGTATTCTTAAATAGCATTTGCCATAGAAAAAATGAAAAAATTATTTTTAGTAATAATAATTTTAAATAATATATAAATATATATTATTATAATATATAAAATATAATTTAAATTAATATAATTATAATATAACCTTATAGGTTATAATTAATATAAATTATAATATAATATTAATATATATTATCTAATAATTTATTTATTAAAATATATATTATATAACATAATATATAATATTTGATAATTTAATTATTAACTTACGATATATATATATATAATAATATATATATATATATATATATATATATATATATGTATAATATTAGATATAGTCCAATAAGGTATATAATATATATGCTTCTAGCTACTCACTTCATTAATATATAGATATTTATATATTTTCTATATTAATTATATATATATCGTATATATACACTGTAATTATTTATTAATATTATATATATATTGTACCCACTTCCTCCTATTGCTCTATCTTCGATATAATACGCTATATGCACATTATCTCACTTAACGTTAGTATGGCACTGCTTAACTCGAAGGATTTAGTACTTTTCGGGTCTTTAAATTTAGTCATTCTGCTTGAGATTGCTTGTTACTTGATATTGTGAGTAGTTATAGTACCCATTTGCTCTATTATGGGGTGAATTATTATGATCACCTAGTTTTTTTCATGGTTACTTTTAATTATATTTAGAGGCCACCTTGAATCCACAGTATGCTATTGGTCACTTATATTTCAGTTTTCTTTGATTATTTATATTAATGGTAGTCTCTAGTGATCACCTATTTGCTATGTTCTTTATAATTGGTCACGTTACTCCACCTAGATTGCTCTTTTCTATTTCTAATATAGGGGTTAGGTATGACCCCTGATTGCTTGGTTTCTTTATATGGGTTACGTGACTCCCAGAGTACTTGCTTTGATTCTTTATATTGTAAGTTTTCTAATGTTTTCTTTACATTGGAGTCACTTCACCCCATTTTTTTATTTCTCATTATAATGGCGTTCGCTTACCCCAGTGACTGTTCTTTAATTAATGGTGGATCTCATAAACCCCTCAAGTTGAGCATATTTTCTTTTTATATTAATAGGTGTACACGTGAACCCTCCCCAGTTATAATTGTTTTAGATTATATAGTTACGTTGCGCTCTCTCATTTACCAAATGATATCAATCGGTGCAGCTACTAGTTGCTGTTCGACTTAATGAGAGTACAGGTCTCCAGATTACTAATATATGCGATGTGAGTTACATAGATAATTATGTCTATATATTTAATATATATATAATAGTGATTATACATATAATATATAATAGTATAATATATATATAATATATATAATATATAATATAACACTATATATATATATATATATATATATATATATATATTATATTATATTATTATAATATTAATAATACTGATCATTATATATATATAATTTTATTAATTGTGGCACTGCTAACTCGAAGATTATATTGGGTTCATGTTACCCCCGTTGCTTGTTCTTTATATTGGGGGTTACGTGGACCCCATTTGCTTTGTTCTTCATAGATGGCGATTATTTTGACACCCTAGTTTCTGGACTTTATATTGAGACCACCTGCCCCAGTGTTTATCCTTATATTTATATCATGTATCTCTTGTAATTTTAATTATAATGCGAGTGATCTCTACTATATAGTGAATTAAGTTATTGCTTGTATTCTATTTATATTGTGAGGGTCACGTTACCCCTAAGTTGCTTTGATCTTCATAATTATGGAGTTAGGTAGACCTTGCACAGTTGTGCTGGTCTATTTAATATTGGGAGTGTTACTAATGACTTCCTGCGTGGTTTCTTATTATATGTAAGTTTCTTGTTTCCTTATTATACATGTGAGTCATCTTCAGCCACATTTTTTTTTCTTTATTAATGGTGAGTTCGCGTCTTATCTCTACCAGTGCTTGAATTTCTTTTATAAATGGTATGTATATACTCCCTACTTATTATTATATTGCTTTTTTGTGTAATTAATAGAGTCACGTGAGTATAACTCACTCATCTTACTGACGGTTGTACTAGGTGATGTTCGACGTTTCGATATTATCTATCTTTATTCAAAGTACTTAATATGTTAGCTCACTGTGACACTAGACTTCTTAGCATTGTCGTTCAGCAAGTATCTAGGCCAGTACAAGTACAATGTCACTCTAGATATTTTGCTCAAAGCTACAAGATACTAAGTAACAAGTACATACATTGGTCGAGTGAAAATTAACATAGTACTATAAGAGTACAATTATGAATAATATACTAGAGCTATGGTGACTATATATATATAATAATATATATGAGTTAATATTAATTAATTATATATATATTAATATTAATTAATTATTATAATAGTAGTATAATTATATATATATATATTAATAAAGTTTATTATATAATATATATTATAAATATTATATATGATTATATATATATATAATATATATATACTACCATATAAATATATATATATATTAATAATTTTTATAAGTTGAGGCACTGCTAACTCGAGGATTTAGTACTTTTCGCTGGTCTTTAAAATTTTGGAGCCATTATAGCCAGATTAGTAAAGATGGTAAATGGGATGATGTAAGTTGTTTCTTCATATTTGGTTAATATTTGAGAATACCCTAAGTAATTTCTGGTAGTTCTTTATATATTGTAGACCAACCTAAACCCCACGAGTGTGCTTTTAGTTCCATATATTTCTCAATGGATATTTCTTGTTTTTACTTTATATTGGAGTCTCGTGACCCTAGATTGGCGTTGTTCTTTTATATTGGTGTTCAGCGTTACCCTCAGTTGCTTGTTCTTTCATATGGTGTTTAAGGTGATTACCAGTTGCTCTATGGTTCTTTATTTATGGTGATACATTAGACTCCAAGCTGTATATGTTTTTATATATGTAAGTTTTTCTTGTCTTTACATGGATGATCTACTTCCACACCCATTTTTTTTCTTATAATGGTGTATCGCACTATACCCCTAAGTTGTCTTTTCTTTATAAAGGGGTCACTCGATATAACCCCAGTTAGTCTATTTCTTTATATATAGATGTGTTCACGTGAACCCAGTTACTTGGTTTACATATTGTCAGTTTCTTTTCATTACATTGTATATTACACGTGACTACTAGTTGCTTGTTCTTGTAATTGGCAGTTGCCAGATACATATATATATATATAATATAGAGTTATATAATCTCTTAATTTTGAATATGGGTAAAACTTAATAATATATAATATAATATATTATATATAATTATATATATATATATATTTATATATATATATTAAATATATTAATTAATATAATATATATATAATATATATTATAATATAATTAATATATTAGTATATAGAAATAAATAAATGAGTATATAATATATATATATATTAATCGTGATATATATATATAAATTATATATATATTATTAAATTAATATATAATATATTATATATATATATATATATATATATATATATAGTATATATATATATAATATTAATTATATTATAATATATAATATAAGTTATATATATATATAATATTAATATATATTATAATATATATAATAATAGTTATATATAATATAGTATATATATAAGTGTGTATAAAGTATAATATTATATTATTATAATTATATAATTATAATTTATTTATAAGTGGCTTACAGCGTTACTACGAAGGATTTAGTATCATCTGGGTTCATTATATAATTTGGCTTCTTGACTGTTATTGTACTTATGTTCTTGATAATGATAGAGTGTTTAACGTAGACCTCACATTTTAGCTTGTTACTTTTATATATCATTATTGGGTGAGTTATATTTGACCTCATTAGTTTCTGGTTCTTAATATATTTAGTGACCACACTGCCCCAGTGCTTGTTTCCTACTATATTTTCATGATTGTTCTTGTTTTATTTATAATTTGGGTAGCCTAGTAGACTCCTAGAATTTTTGACTTTCGTTCACTCATTTTACTAGTGGATCCTGGCT
>JABUQX010006124.1:0-17500 GCA_015478945.1 Trachelipus rathkii
ACAATTTTATTATAATAGATTGGGCCAAAACATTCGCAAATATATATATATAATAACTATAAATAATATTATATTTATATATATATAATTATATACAATATATATATATTTATTATATAATAAATTATATATTATAATATATATATTATATAATAATATATATTTTAAATATATGATATATATATATTATAATATATATATTATATATATCAATAACAATAATATATAAATATATTATATATATTTTAGATACCTATATTAGTTATAGTAGTATATGGTAGCATAGCTAATATATTACATTAATATATAAATTTATATTTATTTATATTATAATTATTTATATATATTACATATTATTAATAATAATAATATTATATATTAATTTATTACTTATATTATATATTTATAATATATTATATATTACTCATAAAACATTATAATACCGCTAATTATAACCGTCATTACTTGCATCCGCTATTCGCGATATGAAAATCAAACATTTCCGCCATCCTCAGCTGAATGCGAAAAAAAATGACATCCTGCAGCATCACTAATATATAATTATATACATACTAATATAATATATATTAATTTAAAATATAATAATTATATATAATATATTATTAATATATTAATAATATATATAGTATATATATTAATATATAAATTTTATTAATATTATATATATAATATATTATATATATATTAATAAATATATTATTTATAATATATATATATAATATTACACGACTGGTGTCCAACCAGCGTCATCTAATCATCAGCTCAGACCAATACACCACATTAGCGTTTGAGAGTTTAACATTAAAAGTACTAGTAAGTAATTATGAGTACCATATTAGCGGTTAAATATGGGCTTCAGAGAGTTGAGTAATGAAATGATGAGTGATGGAGATATCGGTCTACGAGCACTTCTTAATGAAGATGGAAGTATGTGACTGGAGAGAGTTTAGAACAACAGTGTTCGTTGTATAATAGCGATGAAATAAAGAAAGTGACACAACAATTCGATGAGCAGAAAGAGACTGGATATGTAATGAGAACAAAAAGTTGATAAGTCGTGATAAATTCACCTCAAGCTCCATCATTTTCAATTTGTATGTATGAGTTGGAATTGAATCCTGTGACCGGCCAGAGCTGTGATAGTACGCAGAGCTCTTGAGCATATGTAGACGAGAGGAAACAGCTATGGGGCACACCTATGCATCCAATGCTCTAATCGTCATATACATGGGCTGGTGTAAATCGTAAATGAGAATAGTTCTGAGTAGAAAGTGACACAACCATTGTTAGCTATTTCAGTCTCCATAACTTATTAATTAATTAATGTGAGATTATCTATTAATTATTTAATATATATATATACAGAGTGTCCATAAAGTAGGATACATGTTGAAAAAACATGAATTACGATGAAATAAAATATTTAGTCATATTTTATTTTAGATGGAGGAGGTTACTCATATGAATTTAGATAAACACGATAACGTGTGCATAAGGCAAGGTAGTATGTCTATATAGATGTATTGTTTCGGATTTGCAAGAAGGTAAACTAGTAAATGCTGGTTGAACATTGGTTAACCTACATGAATAGATTACGGTGAGATTGATCTTGAAAATCTACTTTATACTGCTCTACAGATCTTTTAACATCAACATAATTATAATTTTACAACAATCATTATTCGGATCTATCCATTAGATCAAATGAAAAAAATATGATCATTCTCTCTCGTCACTCTTTCGGAGCTACAATCATAATTCACTAGTTTTAGAGGTTATCTCAGTCTTCTCTGCTATATCATATGCTTGTTTTGAACCTTTTTTTGATACGTTGAAGCATGTGATATTCATTTACTTCTTACTCTTCACAAACTGTTGTCCATCCTGTAGCCGTATTAATCAGTGTTTTATTATTCATGTATCTGCTTTTGTAACATGATGCATTCATTCTATATTTCCATCTTATTCATTATTTATTATTATTATTATTATTACTATTTTATCTATTATTATTATTTCTATCTTAATTATATTCTCTCTGATTTTTATTATTATTCTTCCTATTTATATTATTATTTATTATTATCATATTCATCTTCTTCCCATGCATTTACATTCATTTTTCATTATCTAAAACTCATTTCGTTTCCTTGTTTAGTTCTGATCATTCTGATTATTACTTTCATCGTTCATTATTCATTCTATTATTTCAGCCCAGTCACCTCGCCCGACTCTATCTTATTATTATATATTCTCTCTCTATATCTCTCTCATAGTCTCTCTTATACTCTTATATATACTCTCTCACTCTCTTCTCTCTCTCTTCTCTCTCTTTACACTTCATACTCTATATAATATCAATTATACTATCTACTTTTCTTCTTCCGCATCTATACCTCAATTTTCAATTCTTACTCTATATTCAATATTACTCTATATTAACTTCTTCTTCACTTACTTTACTCTTATTCTATCTATATCTCTTCGGAATCTTATATCTCTTACTACTATCACTTATATATATTATATATCATATATTTATATAATTAGAAAGGTGTAGCAGTGATATCCGCATGCCGCATCATTTTTCCCCACTATCGCATCCGCAACCCATCACATCACACATTAAGTATTTGTGAATAGCTCGGAATAAGTATTATCCAATCTATTGAAATATTGAAAATCCGTTTTGGAGTAGCCACACTCATAATACTTTAATGTCTAATATAAATATATATATATATTAATATATATATATTTAAGTATATATATTAGGATTACCTTACGTAATTATCTCTTACCAGGTTTACAAATGACATGTATCTACTTATATATTATATATACTCATATATATTATACTATATCTCATATATTTATAACTCTATATATTATATATCTATATCTACTATATTACTCTCCAAGTGGGGAACTTTCAAGGATGAGCAGAAACTCACCTTCATCTCGCTGGAGATATACATAATTGCATTTCAATAACTTCCTCTGTAAACTTGCTCATACTCGATACGTCTCATGTTGGTAATCATGCACTTCCTTTTCTCTCACATTTCCTAGATACAAATCACAAAAACTCTTTCTTGAACCTCACGTTTCTGTCTTCTGTCAGGTCTCTATATACTATTTCAATTTAGACGTCTTTATCGTTCGATGATACCATGCTGTGCCTATCATCTTGGCAGAAACTCTTATGCACTCGCCACTCATACACACTCACAGCCAACATCTTCCGAGAAGCAGATACGTCCAATTTCACTCCACATCTGCTTCACATCGATATACTTCTCATTGCTGATCCTGAACTGCTCTCCTTTTGGCTTCTAGCTACGTCGATGACAGTTCTTGTTCAGCTCAGTGTCTCTAACACTACATCTCTATCCTCCCCATGGGATCCGCAAGTAACCTATTCAAAAGAACAAAAAGCTTCGGACACCTACAGCATCTAACTCGATCTGCCATCCTTTGGTTTTGTGGCGTCGATACTTCTATCTGTAAAGTTTTCAACATCAAATCTCTTCTAGGCTCATGACCCTACTTCTCTCCTCACTTCATCTCTCTATGCTAGTTCTCGTCTTTTTACTCGTGCATCATCTCTCATATTTATGCACGAAACACGGTACATAGCTCACCACTATTTTCCCGCTGAACTCACGGTCTCTAGTTTTGTTTTCTGTGAAGCATATTACTTCTCTCGATTTCATTTAATGTCTTCACCCCACTCTCATTCTCCTCATATATAAACTTTTTGCCAAACACTCCTACGGTTGTTGTGCGCGCTCTGTGCCACATGTAGTTTGTCCAATTGAGCTCTCTGCTTACTCTCGGTATACTACGGGTATCCTACTCTTATATCTCATTTCACTTCTGCTCTTCATCTCTTTCTACTTTATATACTTCTCTATCTACTTATTATCTCTTACTCTCTCATCTACCCATCTTTCTCCTTCTACTAATATTTATTATTCCTACTCTTCATCTCTCCTTTTTACTACTCTCTTATCCATCTTAATACTCTATACATCTTACTCTCTATCTCTCTGGCTCTATTTATCATCTATCCTCTTAACTCTATTCTCTTCCTCTATATTATATATTCTATAACTCTTAATTACCTTATCTCTCTTCTTACTATTATAACCTCTTATAGTACTTCATATACTATCTCCTATCTCTCTATACTCTAATCTCTACTTTTATATACTCTCTCTCTCATCTCTCAATCTCTTACTCTCTCTCTCTATTCCTCCTCCCTCTCTCTATTATCTCTCTCTCTTACTACTCTCTATCCTGTGCTGACACAACTTATATTTATTATTTTCTTTTATCTCACTCTCTCTTATTATTATATTTTATGCTTGCTCACTCTCTTCTCTTACTCCATTATATTTTCTTACAATCTATATTCTCCTCTTCTGCATGTCTTTCCAGTTAACCTGTGGCAAACCTACATATCTCATATTCACGCCTATCCGAATGCCGTAATCTGCGGATCGTGATTCTAACTATGCTCTCGCATCTCCGCCGTATAAGTGAAAAAAATCACCATATCATCACCTACCTCTATACTCTCATTATACTATATACTTCATATGCTCTCTACTCTCTTTACTATACTTATACTCCTATATAATCTTATCTCTCTCTCTCTATATACCTCTCACTCTCTCTCCTCTCTTACTACAAATTCTTTTTATCTATCTTTTATCTCTATCTTCTTACTCTATCACTGTGAGTTATTATATATACACTATACTATGTAGTACGTCTATAACCTTTCTCTCTCTACTCTTATGAGTATACTGTCTCTTAATTCTCATATCTCTTACCTCTCTCTACTCCATAGTACTCACTTTACAGTCATGTGGAGTACTCTTTCAGTTAACGAATAATTTGCTATCTTCTACTTCACTAATTCAACCTTTTCTTTCTCACAATGCTCCTCTCAGAGTCTCCCTGTACTTAGATGATATGAATCATTTATTTGGGAACAATCTTCCAAAAATACTGCTTACATCAGAATAGAATTTTAACATCTTGAACTCTTACGCAGAGGATATTTGTAACTCCTCCATTGTTAGAGTGCTTTGAAAATTTCGAATGAAAAGCTCCAATAACCAACTGCATACAACACAGAGATCAAGCTCAGCGAAGATTTGCAAAGCTATTGCATATCCCTACTTTCGTACTTTGGCTACTCTCTTTCTTTCGTGCCATACTCATACTTGCCACATTCTCTCTCGTAGTTGTTTCTTTCTAGAGTCATCTCAATATAAAACTCTCACATACTCGTCAATATAATCCTTCATTCTCACAACAAGTCTCCTCGCATTGTGAGATACTACTCATTTGAAAATTATCTAAAAGTATCTACCATCCTCAGTAATGACCATCACTATACTGCATCCAGTAATTTGAGGAACGTATGTATCGCTTTGTGAGTGTGACGAGATTCGTCTAAATTGCTTCCAATTACTATAATGAATTTAAAAATTGCCTTGCCTGCATATTGAAGTGTGTGACATAATAATTTCTATGTCTAAGGAGAGGTTATGAGAGGTTTTCGTTTAGTGATGATCATCTAGTATCAACTCCACTTTCGGAGCGAGTGTGAACACTCTTAAATTTCATAGAACCTCATTTCCCACAGTTACATTTAAAAGACCCTCTCTCTCCGCAACTGTTTTATTTCCCATTTTTCTATCATCCTTGTGAGACACAAATTCTATACTTGACATGTCTCTATTATTCTATGAACTCTCTCTCTGATTCTTTAAACCCCCGAAATGACCTTCTTTGATTTCTGTGTGAGGTACATTTACTGGAAAATCGGAATGGTATCAGATTTTTTTGAAGAATACTTCAACAAGTTCTCTTAAAATCTCTTAATATTTCACTTCCTCAACTTGCTGCATCTTTTTGAAGCTCGAAAGAATGCTTTTTCTAGTATTAATCATAAGAAATCGTTTATCTCGGTACATATCTCCATACTCGTGGGCAAGATAGACGAATGCCATCGTTGCCCTTCGCATATAACTGAGAGATGCTATTCAATCCTACGAACTTTCGCTCTTTTGGACACTCCTGGTGATTTTAGTCTATATTGCAAGTCAACATACACGTACACAGAATGCGTCTTCAACTTAAAAATTTACAATTAATTATAAATCAAGTCTTACTCTCTTAATTTATTTTTATATTTCTAATCTTTAAACATTTTCAATCTTATTCTGACTTTCTTTTTTTTTTTTTTTTACTATACCATCAAGTCGTAATATCTCATGCCCTAAGAGGAAATGAATGGACTAATGCACGGGGGATTGTAATGAACACATATTATTAATGTTAACTTCTGCAGTATTCTGAAAAATTGATTTTGGACGATTTCTTGGAGCAAAAGTGAAATAATGATGTCTTGTAGTCCTCATATAATTTCAGTATACAGGTGAGTCTTAAAGCTTACACTCTCGTTTGTTGAGCAGAAGTGACTGAATACGATATTTATTTGAGCAATCTTAGGTACAAGGATGATATCAAGTACGGATATCATGTAGAGCTAGTGATCAGTAATAGAATACGAATAAGATTTTCATATTGTTTTTTGGGGTCCTGATTATCAGGGCGCGCTAAAAAAGAGACTTCAAATGGCTTAGTAGAATCCTTCTCAGGGTATAGAGAAGGATCTAACACTCAATCATTTATACTAATCATTCTCAACATCTCTAACTGTTATTTACACACTACAAGACACAACCTCCTTCGGTTAATAGGAGAAAAAACCTTACATAAACTGGGAGCAATATTGGATATAAAAAAATAATAACATTTAATCAGTTTAAAGAGTACATCTAGCGTGTACAACGTAAAATAGGGGAGGGTGTAGGTTGATCGGGGTCAATTTTGTAACATTTACCTTATTGGTAATAAGCGAAAATAACAGTGCATGCACTTTTTGAGCATGGTGGCCACAGTGGTGGATCTATGGACACAATTCATGAAGAACTATAAAACGTCACAGAATACTCTCACTTCAAATCTCTTACTCTCTCTTCTCTAATAAATCAATTCGAAGCAATACATAAAACACATTTGAAAACCTGTAGCACGGGATATTATTCATCAGCTATTATATACATATTGATGGATCAGAACGGACAGGTAACTGGGGGACAACTACTACTATGTACAGCACTATTTAATCCAAATTAAAAAGATTTTCAATAAAAAAGTGAGCAGATCCCATACTTGTCACTCTCCGTCGTTAGCAAAATACAAACCATAACACTCAGGCAGACCTGTGATGAGGTTTGATTAGAGGCATACTATTATCAACGGAGTTACTATCTTTAGTTATTATGGTTGAATGTTAGAAGGGAAAAATTAGATTTTTAGTAATGAATAGATGCCATTTCACCTGTTGTTGTGTGCAAGGCTTACATGATACGAAGAAAATGTATCCATCCTTTTGAGATACGTTTGGCAAAACTAATTAGATAGGCTGGATAAGTGGTTGTTTTTGCGAGAGTGCAGCAGAAAAGATTCTTCCTCAGATCACGTTGCGACAGGAATTTTTCACAATGAAACAATGGAAGAGATGCGAAATGTTTGTGCTTATACTTTCTCTAAATTAATTGCAACAGTCCGGCAGAAAGTTCTTGCGAGCAATGGGAAGTGGTGAAACGGATGGTGGGTCTCTAAAAGAAAACATCAGAAAGTTACAACACGATGGATATCAAAAGAAAAACTTGTTTAAGATGGGCTGATATAAATTCTCAGAAAGAACATAATATGCCAAACAAAGGGGGGGTACACTGCAAATAATTTGGTATTTGGTTGGAACAAGGGAGTGGAAATAACACTTGGAGCATAGCTCACACCATGAGCGGTTGGGAAAACATATTACGTAACCAAGACAATTGCCTAGAACTATAGGAGACAAAGTCTATCAGAAAGAACTATTAACTCTTCATAACGTCATCAACAATCTAGCAATGCAAATCTAAGATCAGCACTAATATAATCAACATCAGAGATCAAGTAAAAGTTAGAGATATATCTCTACACTACATAGGATGCATCGTGCGTGCATATCTCTTCTGAATTTACTCAAAGTAGAAAAACGATAAAACGATGGAAAGTCGACCAGGGTACAGTCATAGGAATAGATGGGAAAATACAGTAGTAAGTTCAAAGCAGGGAGGATCAATTTAGATATATCAATCCAAACGAGTATCACATTTAATTACGAAATACAAACGCCGCCTAAGTGAAGAGGGCGGACAATCATCATCATGATGATTTTCATCTCTCTCTCGTGCAATCTTCTGCATCTGATATCAAAAAGAGATCATCTCATTCTTCATTCAGATACTCGCAATCGTATAATCAAGTCAGTGTCTCAGTCATGGATACTACATCGTCTCATCGGTGACGAAGTGGTCAATTCTCTCCATCATTACTCATCTCTCTTTCCATCTCTCTTCATCTCCTCTATCATAGATCGGAAGATCAAACATCATTGAGGAAGACGGGTGAGGAGCACGGAGAATCTATTCGAATCCCGACGTTGCTTTACGGTTTGCTTACTCGGCCTTCTCACTCACGATCATAACACATCAAGATATCGAGAAAGATTGCTCTCAACTCTATTGATACTAAGATCATATTCGTCTCAGATCTTTCATCAGTGCAGAAATGCTCGTACAATCATTCTTCGATCTGTATACAATGCTGCAAAACAGGGTATCAATGAAAAGAGAGTAGAATGATTCATGATGCGTCCAGAGCAGGTAAAGTGAATACCTATCGATATCGCTTCAAAATGGAGTCAGTGTTACAAACAACCGCAAGATCAATTTCGAATAGATGCGAACGATAAATTTAGGTTAACTTTACATAGAGTACTTTTGAAGATCAATTCTCTATGACATCTATACTTGAGGAGGGTAAAGAGATACTTTTGGTTTGATTGCTCATTCAAGCAGACATAGTCGGGTGGTTCATATCGCCAAGAGTAACGAAAATACAAAATTGGTTAAAAGAAAAATGCAGTAATGGATGAAGTGGAGTCAGCTCAAGAGAAATCAAGGATTAAACACCAGATGGGTTATAAATTCAAGAAAAAATTAAAAAGAAACTTGGGATCATAGTACTGTAAGGCTACAGGTTATGTAGTTAAAATAGGTTATTTCGAGGAAAAAGGAAAATGACGATTAAAGGCAATCGAAGCTTCTCATACATGGCATGACTTCTAGAGCGCCTTAAAATGACTTTTGGGGTATATAATTCACAGATAAATATTAATGAGAATTCCGGCTCATATTATATATATCGTTATATATATTATATGTAAAGTCTATCGATATCTAAAGCGGCATACTTTACATAGTTGATCAAAATTTTAGAAAAAGAAGTTTTGATTTAAACACTACCAAGAGGGTGACAGCATCATCCTATGAAGTAGGATCGGCAATAAGTTCTCACGCAAAACTTACGGAACGGCTGTGTATTGATTTGTGAAGGAATGCTAGTAACAGGGTTAGGTATTATATATAGTTTGAACGGATATTTTAAGAAGGAAATTTTCTAGACGAAGGGGTAGTGTTGTAAAATTAGAACCTTCCATTATTGGGGGTTAGGGGTGGGGGAATTGATTAACATTGAGTTACATTATAAATAATTAAAAGATATATTAAAAGTAGGAAGTCAAGAGTTTTAAGACTTTAGGTACATAGAGGTTCAAATACACGATAAGGGAGATAATATAATACTAGAACAAGAAAATTATAGGAAAACACTACCAATACCCAATAAATCTTCATACAAAGGGGAAAGGGTTTTAGATGAAAGAGAAAAAACAGAATATAGATCGGGGGTGGGACAATTAAATTGGTTGGGACAACAAACAAGACCTGAGGTATCTTTCCAAGTTAGTGTTTTGGGAAAAAAAATAAAGAATGGGACTACTGGGGATATGAAAAAACTAATAAAAATTATGGAGAAAACAAAGACTGAAGATAGACATCTTAGGGTGGGGAAACTGAAAGGGGATTTAATTGTGAAAGTGTTTGCAGATGCATCATTTAATGGATTGGGTACAGGAGAATCTCAAATAGGTTATATAGTTACATTAGAGGATGATTATGGACATAAGATACCAATCATATGGAAGTCAAAGGTAGCAAACAGTGTTGTAAGATCACCACTGGAGGCGGAAGCAATGGGGTTGTGTGATGGAATAGAAATGGGAATATATGTTAAAAGATTATGGGAGGAATTAACTGGGGAAGTAAATATAAGACTGATTGGTTTTTCAGACAGTAAATCATTAGAAGGAGCTGTGAAATCGCATACAAATGTTCAGAGTAGAAGATTAAGAGTCGATTTAGCTGTTATAAAAGAATTGTTAAAAGAAGGGATAATTGATGATGTGTGTTGGATAAATGGAAAGGAGCAAATAGCAGATGGATTGACAAAAGAGAATGGGAACAAAAGGAGCCTGTATGAATATCTGAAGGAGTGATGGAGAAACATTAGAGGGATGAGAGGAGGGAAAGAGAGTGGTGTGAGAGTGATGACTGAGAAGTGGTTGTGCATTGGCATTGCAAGACAATGACAATGCATCCTCACTTGATACGGTTGTTATGTTTCTTATATTTTCTGTTGCAGCTAACTTCCTTGAATCTTATTAATAGTGAACCATTGATTTGCACTATAATTTAGTATTAGATAGATTTATGGTTTTCACAATGACAATTTTCTCTTCTTATATATTTGTTATTCGTGTGGAAATTTATATTTGACTTTTGTCAGTTATCTGCCCACTTGTCGGCAATTGCATAGGATTGTTTGCTGTAAGTTGATACATTATGGAGATGTTGTGTACCGTTGAGTGGTAGTTTGCGTGAGATCAGTTGTGGTGGGAGGGGTGATTCCTTATATATTATATCTGCGGTTCTCAACTTTGTGCACATCTCCTAACTGAGGTATGGCACGTTTTGGTAATATCAGTGGGCGATTTCTTGAAAACTCTAGAAACACTTGCAGTTTAAGTCAGTGGTATGACTGGCTATTGTTTGTAGGGATAGGTCTAGTTTTGTACTGTTCGGTTTTCGTGTTATTGTGTCGTTTGATTCATGTGTTTTCTGGGGTTGGAGCTTTTATTTGGTGTTTGTGTCGATACTTTTTGGGGTTTGGGCTGCTTACTTTGGGTGTCTGGACTGTTGATTTTCTTTTTCACGGCGGATCTGCGCGCTGCCTTCTTTTGGTGCGTGGTCTTTCTCGTGGGTTGTGGGTATTTTGTGGCCAATAGTCTGATTTTTCGGGATCTGTAGCATCTCTTTGTGGATGTAGCAGTTTTCGTCTGGGTTTTGTGATCTTTGGTGGCTTTAGCTTCCAATATTTTTTGCGGGTTGCACGTTCCCCTGTTTGGTGTTCTCCGGCTCGCCAGTATTTTTGGCGAGGCTGGCCTGCATAATCTTTGGTGCTTCTCAGTCACTGTCTGTTTTTTTACCAGGCGTGAGGCTTGCTGGATATTTTGGTAGCCTGTCTTCTCGTGGTCCTGACATGTTTTTGGTGGCTCCAGTCCTAACTTTGCGGGATGTAGTCTTTACTGCATTAGTGTGGGCAAATATCTAAAAATATCCCGTACGCGAACAACTTTATATTAAGCCACGTGTAAGTGCGTTCTCCAAACTCAGTTTCGAACGTTTATGATAACCCTGCTCTTCTCCCTTCTCATACATGTCTTCTGGGTTTTGTCTGGATCCCTCTCCTCCTCTCTCTATTATCTTAGGTTTACGTTACGGTCATCGTCTCCTTCCCGGCTCGTCCGGTGTGGTCTGGTTAGGTTCTTGTTGTTTGGTGGGTGGTCTGGTCGTGGCCGGTGTTGCTCTTGTTGCGTGACACTGGCGACTTTTAGCTTACCGTGTTGGGCATATTTCTTTGGTGACTCATTCCGGTGCTTACTCGCTAATATCTAGTTAGTAACTATTTATATATCTGATGGGAGTTCTGCTAATTGCATATCTTATTTGATGTGGCTGCACGTTCAGAAGGAGGGATAAAGGAGGAGAAGGCCGAGTAGTAAAAGTTTAACTGAGTGTCAAAGTAGGGATATATTCTTATTAATACTTATATATACGATATATATATTATATATTATTATTTTCCTACGTCTACTAGAGGATGATTAAGTATAGCTGATAATTATATATATAATATATCTTTGTAGATATACATAACATATACAATAGAATATATATATTATATAAAACTTTCCGTGGGGGAGATTATTGTAAATGAATTTTGATGGTATAATAATTATATAAGAATAGCAGAGAGTGAGAGAGAGAGAGACAGAGAGAGAGAAGGGAGGCCGAGTAGTTAAAAGTTACTAGCTGTCTTCGTGATGATGTAGGTTATTCAAAAGCTAAATGAGATGAATATTCACTACAGTATTTTGAATCTAATAATGAGTATTTATATACATATTTAAATATAAGTATTATACTAAAGCTATTGGGTCTTAGTAGTAATATAACTATAGATAATAGGTCTACCTATATATAAGAGTACATAAACTCTTTAATCTGATTTAATAGTATATAGGGTTAATGCGATAGTGAATAATACTTTGGTTAGCGCAGAAGAGAGTAGAGAGGAGAGTAGAGAGATATGAGAGGAGAGAAGAGAGCCGCTTGGTGTAATTAAGTGTTTATATAATTTTTCGTGTGGCTTGGAGTAATGGTATATCTTGACAATACTATGATATAATTAATATTATAATTGGTGCTATACTTTTATAATATAATTAGATAAATTATAATAATCATTACTCATTAACTATATATTATATAATTTTTATACGTAATATAGGAGTTTGATATTACTATCTGATAATCATATATGCTTGATTGGTAGAAACATAAAGTTACTAATATTATAACCACTTATATTTAATATACGTGGAGATGATTATGTATTGGTGTGGATATTGATATGCCTATGTATGTATGTTAGGTATGTAGGTGTTATATGTTTGTAATGGTTAATATATGTAATGTAATGTATGTAGTGTGTATGCTTTGTATGTATGGTATGTATGTATTATGTATGTATGTAATGTAAATGATAACTTTTATTCATATGTAAGGTATGCCAGGTAAGTTATGATGATTAGTATGTTTGCTGAATCATACCTCTAACACTTTCATAGAATTAGATAGATAGTATATTGAGTGCAAAATATATATTTATAAAGATTATATAAATGGTTAGAATTTATAGTACTAATGGAATACTATAGTTACCGTAGTTAGGTTGTCAGTTAAGATAGATTATCATTTGGTGCGTATACTAGTATATTAATATATATATATATATATTATACCGTTATTAAAATAGTTCTAATATCGTATAGTCGTGAACTAATAGAAGCTGAATAAGTTTTTAGTGTGATATAAATTGGCGCACAAGAGGTAAAAGCTATTTATTGGTAATAGGAAATGATTTTAAAATCGTTCCAAATTCCACACACATAGAAATTAGTAGAAAGTTGGGTTGCCTGTTGTCCATTTCATCGTCGCTTTAATAGGAGATTATGAGGGAAAGTATGTTATTTAGACATATAAGAATAATGAAACATTCTATATGGATGTTTACTTTGTGCAAATATGATTTGCGTCGGCTTTTATCTGTCCCATACATTTGACAGTAATATGATATTTAAATTCGCTTAAATTTAAATTTGATACCGATAGTGGTATTGTGTTAAAAGATTGATTTGTAATACTATATGGATCTAGGGATCAGGAGATTTGTTCTCTATGAACTCGGTATTGAGAAATAATATGAAAATCTCAGATGTAAATTATCTTTATTGATTTTATTTTCTATATTTTACCTGTGATTATTGAGGGAGGGCCATTCCTCATATTCTCATTGACAGAAAAGCGAGTTTTGTTGCAATTTCGTAATTTGCTTTATTTTAGTTATGTTTCATCGATTATTTTTAGTACTGGAAATATCTGCCATTTCAAACAAGTTATCTGACATTTATCAATAAGAAGTAGAGCAGTTATTGTCATATGATAGAAATTGCCTATGTAGTAGATAATGAGAGAGTGAAGACCGAATAGAGATAATGTCTGGTTTAAGAACTTATCTATAAAGGGAAAAAGGTCTGTGTGGATATCTCATCGGGAATGAATGAAGAATTTTGAAAGAGTTTGGATAGTTCGAGGTCTCTTGGAGAGGGGATTGAATCTTTAGGCAGAATATAGGTCTTCCCCTATTGCTAAAAGCTATCTCTGCTTGTGAAAGCTCATCTGTTAAATTTTAAATCATTGTTGTTTACAACTACACTAATTTTTGTCTTTTTGGTCTCCGATTCGTGATAGTTACTTGTAAAGTTTATATATGTTGGGAAAGGTTTCTATTTTTTAAATAATATAGTTCTGCGTAGTTTTTATAAAAGTAATTCATTTGTTTTCATGTGCCATAGTGTTCCTGTATGGCGATATTAACCCATGTCTCGGTGACAGCTTATAGTGAATTAATTAATGTCATTTGAGTTATCTTGAATACGTTGATGAAATAACTAACGTCTTTAAAACGTATCTTCAGTAGACTAATAACTCTGGTTTTGTAAGTTTGTGATCCTGTATGGCGATATTAACCCATTCTCATTACAGCTTTGTAGTATTTCCTTCTTCTGGAGATTCTATATTTTGATCTGCTTCAAGATCTCAGCCATATAAAATATAGAAGTCTCACGAACAAGCAATATTCAATCTATATCCTAAACTATATAATAACTCTTTTGGTTTTGACTATCATTTTTATAAAGTGGTCTCATGAATAATTTTCCTTCCCTGAAGTAATTTCTGGAGGGGGGGGGGGGCAGGATACCAATTGAATGTCCTGGCAAGATGCCTTTTACAAATTAATTACGGTATGTATATAGTATAATAATATATAATATAATATATAAGATAATATATATATAATATGATAGGATATAATATATTATATATATATTATAATAATATATATTAGTATATATTTTTATCTACTAGAGGGTAGCTTATGACTATATGATGGAACTTATATATTAATTTTATATATATACTATATATTATATTATTATATATAGTATTTATATGTATATATATGATTATATATATTTTTGCAGGATTGCACTGAATATCTTTTGGTATGCTACAGGAATACCATATATCTTCTAAGGATACTTTTATTATATTATTAATAATGAGTAGGATGATTTGATACATTATATCTATATATAGTATCATTTATATATGTGTAAAATATATATTATATGATCTATCTTGGAAGTATCTATATAATAGGATATATAATTGGTAAGTAGAGAATATGGTCTGAAATAATAAGGTGGTATTGTGAGGTTTAATAGCGTTGAAACTATCCTTTGGTGTTTAGATAGACAATCTGTAGGGGCATGTTAGGTGTGAGAGAGTTGGTAAATGAGGATGACGTTTAGAGATGATTGTAGTGATTAGTGCCTAGGAATAAGGAGCTTATATTGAAGCGTCTAAGAGATGAACTTTAAATAACCGTATGGTAGTTCTCTTTTGGTGGCTCTATATTAAGGATAACAAAAAGATGTTTTTTGTTCTAATCTATATAATCATTTTGGTCATTGTGGAAGTGATGTGTAGTTGGTTAAAGGATGACTAGTGAGTGAGTGTGTCTGGATTATATCGTGGACTTGGATGTGTGGTAGACACTGGTAATTGGTGTGAGATGGATTTGAGTAATAAAGGAATGCCTGGAGGAGATAAATGATGACGTATTTAGGTTGTATGCAGAGTGCAGAATGATAAAGGATGCATAATAAAGCGAGTGGTTTGGTCTGGAGGGTTCTGTGTTTGATGGGAGTTTTGTTATTGTCGGCTCGTTGTTGAGAGGAATTTAATTCCCTGTGCAGGGTGAACCTCGATATTTCTTAGTGTAGTATGCTCATATGTGAGTGAGTTATAGGTTACGTAAGTCCTGATGGCAAAAGTATAGGAGGTGGATATAATTTGACTGTGTTATGAGTGTTCAATTTATAGTTTATCTTATTTAAGGGGGTAAGGCTGACTTTTCTTTTCCGAATTCTGTGTCATATTCTTATTATCTATTATATTTTCTGTGTTTCAAAGATGTATGTCATGATCTACCTTACATATGTATTTCCCCAGTCTTTAGGGAAAGAGGTGGATGTATATATATATAATAGTACTTTATATATATATATAATTATATATATTATATCTTATATATTATTTATAGTTATGTATAGTATATAAAGTGTATATTAATATATATATATTATTTAATATATTATTTATATATTGTTTTTATATATAATTTATATTAATATAATATTATATATATATATCATAAAAGTAACTTATCTATACTAAATAAAAATACTAGTTAATATAATATTGAGTGCGAATCCTAAGTATCACCATAATACTTGATACTACTTGTTTTTATCTACCAATAATGTAGTATTATTTTATGTAATATGTATTTGTTTTTTATTTTTTATGTTATAACTTATATATTCTTTACATATCTATATTAAATTATATGAGAAATATAAGGGAATGAAAGAGTTTTAATGTATTATAATATAATATAAATATATTATAGTATTATTATATATATATTATTATTTAATTAGTATTATATTATTAATATTATTATATGTTATATTATTATATTAGTATTATATATTTATAGTATTATATATTAGTTATTAATAATATTATCTATATAGTATTTATTATATATATAATATCTATATCTTAATATATATATATTATAGTATTTATAATATATTGATAAGTTAGTATAGTATACGTATACTTCTTACTTCCTTATGTGCAGATATAGGGTGTTAGCTTATAGAACGAGTTAATAATATAATTATTATATATATAGGCTGGAATGTGTATATTTTTACATATTGTTTTAAATTAGTTCTCAGGCTTGGACTTTTGGGTTATGTTAATAATTATGTCAACTATATATTATGTAATTTCATGTATTGACTGGAAATTATTACAGAAGTTAAGTAATAATAAATCGTGATTAGATTTTATTGCACATAACTAGTTAAGAGTATGTAAGATATTTACAGATATCAGTTATCAAGCAGAGAATCAGTCATGGTATAAATGCAAGTGAAGTGACAGGGAAGAGTCATGATTAATGACCGCTTTGATTAATGGAGACTATAATTATGCTTGTCTTTGAAATAACACCTGACCACCTCAGATTTCGCTGTTCATGTGTGATAACATTTTAGCTTTTAGACAATTTCGCCTCTTCGAACTCTTTCATTCATCAAATGATCTTCTTCAAAATTGATTGTCTCTTTTCTCATTTCTCTTCGTCTCTCTCTCTTCTCTCTCTTTCTACTCTTCCTTTC
>JABUQX010006124.1:22500-42212 GCA_015478945.1 Trachelipus rathkii
ATATCTATGCTTTATATTTTATATATTATATATTTAGTATATATATATTATATAATAATTATATATAATTATTTTATATAGATAAATTAATATTATATTATACTAGATGAGTATATGATAAGTGAAGAAATAGCATACAGTGCATCAATATTGGTGATTTGTAAATAAATTAGGTAATTTACAGGTAATTAATTAATTGTATAATATGAATATATAAATTATTAGAAGGATTATAATTAGTTATAATGTAATATATATGAATAGTTATATATATATTAGGTTATTATATTTATATATATATTATATTATATATTAATATATAGATTTTTATATAATATATATTATATATTATTTTAACGAGAAAATGGCAATACCGAAGATCTAAAATTTTTAATTGTAAATAGAATAGGGGGATATTTACAGTTATATTGATGAAACTATATACTGATATATATTGATATATTTTAAATTATTTATATATAATAGTATTTTATGGGTGTGTGGTGTGGTGTTGTTTTGTGTGTGAATTAGTATTTAATCAATGAAGGGGTAATTGGAGTTTTTTAATGTAGACTGTAAGAACCTGTAATTACATAATGAAATTTTTCACACCGGATTTTACATAGTGAAAATCTGGTGACTCTGAATTGTGAGGTGACCTTGAAGTGATGATAGTAACCTCATTAACTTTATTTTTAAAATAATTATTTTTTGTTAGTAAAATAATGCTATAATAGTATATATATTTGTAATATATAATATAATTTATATATATATTATATATATATATATTATTAATATAGTATATATATATTATATAATTTTATAGTATATTTAGTAAAATTATTATTACGGTATAGTATTATGATAATATATGGTAATATATTATATTATATATTTATATATATATATATATAGTATAATATATTTATATTATATATATATTATATTTATATATATATATATATATTTTGTGTGAGTAAAAATATTATAATATTATTATATTTATATATATATATATATATATTATATTATTATATATATATAATTATATTATTATTATTATATATATAATATATTATATTATAATATTATATTATATATTATTATATTATATATATATATTATATATAATAATATATATATTATATAATTATATAATTATAATTATTATTATATATATATATAATATTATAATATTTAATATTATATTATTATTAATTATATTATTATATATATAAATATATATAATATATATATCTATAATATAATTATATATATATATATATATATATTATATATATTAATATATATATAATTATATAATATATATAAATATATATATATTATATATATACTAATATATTTATTAATATTATATATATTATATATATATTATATATATTATTAATATATGTATATATTATATAATATATATTCGGCTAATTTAAACATTGAGCCGAAAGTCAGTGAATCTGCGATTAATTGAAAACTCAGTTTATGAGAGTAAATTTACATTCACTTTCAAACAGAAAAAGTAAAGTCTGGGAGAGCCCTGATTTAATTGTTGATAAAGAAAGTAAAAAATGAACAATTTGTTGTCGAATCCCAAATACGTAAAAAATTACTTCTTATATAGCGGTTCTAAGGGAGGCACTTCCCATTCTTCTCGTCACAAGTGTACCACAAGCGCTTCAAAATTGCAATGTTTAATGTGATTCAGGATTGTTATATTCATCTCATGGTGTAGATTACTGATAGTTACTCTTACCAGATGGGGATGTTTGCTTTGTCATTTGAACATGTCAAATAAGAGCATACAACAAACTTTTAATATAACATTATTTAGAGTGTAAATCGAGAATTTTTAGATTTTTTTTTATCAGAATTTTCTTTCTACCAAAAACTGCCAGCCTTTCAACATAATGAACTTGTTCTCACGAAATTTAATTAAGCAAATAGATAGAAGCAAAGTATGAATAAAATTTAAAACGAGAGTGTAGACCAATTTTCCGGGAGTGAACAAATAAAAAAAAAAAAAAAAAAAAGGCTGCTTTTCATGTGAGTATTTTGATGGTAAATCAAATGTTCTATTCAGATTGAACATTCGGTTTTTTTTTTTTTTTTTTTTTTTTTTTTTTTGGGGTGGGGGGTTTAATTCAAATGATTTACATACCATAAAAATAATAATGAAGTAAATTATTGGAAATGATTTAATATTTTTTGAACACATATATATTCACTCCACATAATCTCAACATATCTTATTTCATATCAATAAGTCTGGATTGGACCCGTTTGCTAATAATTTTTCTCTTTTTGCATTCTACCCAGGACTGTGGGATGGGCTAAAAAAATATTTCAATTCAACATCTGGATTCAAAAATTGATTATAATCGATTCAATCTATTTTGATGATATATATACGATTCTATTCTGGCTGCGTTTCCATATATAAAGTATCATGCACCTTTCAATTATTACTTTAATTTTGATATCCGATACAGAGACCATCATGATTTTCGGTCACAATCCATCATATTTCATTCGCTCTTCCTCACTAAAGATTAAGAAAATCCAATTCAATATTCGGTGCTGTGAATCTAACTGGTAAGGTCTAGGGAATCAGGAATATTAAACCTACGGTGTATTAAATACACTCATTGTTGTAAATGTGTTTTGGTTGGTCGTCGTATAATTTAGGACAATTCTTGTCGTTTTCAATCCTTCTATTGGAGTGACACTTTCAATGACATTAATAATAATATATAATAATAATAATAATCATAATATATATATATAATAATAATTAATTATAAATATAATATTAATAATAAATAATATATAATATAATATTAATAATAATAATATATAATATAATATAAAATATAATAATAATTAATAATATAATAATAATAAAATATAAATAGAAAAATATATAAATTATATATAATGTATATATAATAATATATTAATATAATATAATAAATATATAATAATAATAATAATATAATAATAATATATATAAATAATAATATAATCTATATAATAATAATAATAATATAATAATACATAATATAATAAAATAAATAATTAAATTTATAATTAATTAAAATTAAATATTAAAATTAAATAATGAAATGATAATGATAATGAAATGATAATCTAATATATGATAATAACAATAATAATATAATTTATAATCAATAATAATAATCTATAATAATATATATGAATATAATAATAATAATAATAATAATAATAATAATAATAAAATAATAATTAATAATAATAATAAATAATATAATAAAATATATAATAATATATGAAATATATAATAATAATAATAATAATGCAATAATAATAATATTATAATAATCTTATATAATAATAATTAAAAAAGAAGAAGAAGAAGAGAAAGGAGAGGAGAAGAAGAAGAAAGTAAAAGAGGAAGAAGTAGAAGAAGAAGACGAGAAAAGAAGAAGGAAGAAAGAAGAAGAGTAAAAGAAGAAGAAGAAGAGAAGAGAAGAAGAAGAAGAGGAGAAAATATAAATTATGATATAATAATAATATAATATAATATTGATAAAAAAATAATCAGATATATCATAACTCACGGACTAATATCTTTAAAAAAAATATACCAAATTATGAATAGATTAATTTATAATAATATATTAATAATAATAATCATATAAATAATAGAATATTAACATATTAATATAAATAATAATATATAATCATAATAATAAAAAATAATAGTAAATATATAATATATAATATATAATAAGATATATATAATAATAATATTAATAATAATAATATGAATATAATAATATAATAATAAGAATAATAATAATAAATATAATTAATGATATGATAATATTAAAAAGTAATAATTATAACTCAAAATAATAATATAATAAGCTTCAAAAATATCACACCTAATATTATTATAATAATAATAATAATAATAATAATAATATAATAATAATTAATAATAATAATAATAATAATAATAATAATAATAAATAATATAAGAATAGAAGTAGAGGAAGAAGAAGAGAAGAGAAGAGACAGAAGAAGAAACGAGAGAAGATGAAGAAGAAGAGAAGAAGAAAAGAAGAGAAGAGAAAGAAGAAGAAAGAAAAAAGAGAAGAAGAAGATTGAGGAAGACGAGAAAAGAAGAAGAAGAGAAGGAATACAATTTATATAATATATATATATAATAATAATTAATAATAGATAATAATACTAATAATATTTAATAAATATAATAATAAATAATAATAATTAACATTAATAATAATAAAAATAATATAAAATATAATATAATAATAATAATAATAATCATATATTAATATATAATAATAAGAAGAAGAAAGAAGAAGAAGAAGAAGAAGAAGAAGAAAAGAGAAGAGAGAAGAAAGAAGAAGAAGAAGAGAAGATGAAAGAAGAAGAGAAGAAGAAGGAAGAAGAAGAAGAAGAAGACGAAGAATGAGAAGAAGAAGAAGAAGAGATAATAATAATGTATTAATTATAATATAATTATAATAATAATATAATAATAATCATACATATAATAATAATAATGATAATTAATTATATAATAATAATGATAATATAATATAATAATAATAATATAATAAAAATAATATATAAATAATAATAATATAATAATAATATAATAATAATAATATATATTAATAATAATAATAATAATAATATAACTAATAAATATATACAAATATAAATAATAAATAATAATAATGATATAATAATAATAATATATAATATAATAATAATAATATATATAATAAATAATATATATAATTAATATATAATAATATTATAATATAATATAAATAATAAATAATATATAATTAAATAATATAATAATATATATAATATAATATATAAATAATATAATATATAAAATATAATAATTTATAATATAATAATAATATAATAATAATCAATATAAAATAATATATATAATAATAATAATATAAATACTAATCATTATAATAATAATATAATAATTATATAATAATGTATATAATATATAAATAATATATATACTTCAGTTTAATATAATCATAATGATAATAAATATAATAATAATAATAATAATATAATAATAATATAATAATAATAATAATTAATATAATATATATATTAATAATATAATAATCATAAAATAATTAATAATAATATAATCAATCAATCAATCAAAAATGTTTATCAGTAAGAAAATATTTTTAATTACATATTTAACATTTATATACAATTAATTATAATACCGAAACTAATTTCTAGTAATCTGAATCGCAAGAGTCAAAGATCTCTATCAAAAGTAAGAAATATGTTAATAATAATAATTAATATATAATAATCATATAATATAAATAATAATAATATAATAATATATAATATAATAATATATAATAATAATTAATATAAGATAATAATAATAATAAAATTAAAATAATACATATATAATAATAATAATAATAATAATAGATAATAATAATAATAATATGATAATTAATAATAATAATATTAAATAATACAATATTATAAAATAATGATAATAATAATAAAATATAATAATAATTGATTAATAATTATTATAAATACAATAACAATAATTTATTTAAATAAAATAATATAAAAATTAAAACAATAATAATAATTATTTTAATTTATAATAATAAGAAGCAAGAAGAAGAAGAAGAAGAAGAGAAGAGAGAGAAGAGGAAGAAGAAGAAGAAAGAAGAAGACGAAGAAGAAGACGAGAAAAGAAGATAGAGAAGAAGAAGAAGGAAGAAGAAGAATTAAAGAATAATGTTTTTATTAATACTATAATAAGTATAAACTAATCTAATAACAAAGTTAATAATAATAATAATGAATAATATAATATGAACTTATCACTATTATTGATAATAATATTAATAATAATAATAATAATAATAATAATAATAATAATAATAATAATAATAATAATAATAATAATAATAATAATAATAATAATAATAATAATTAATTATTTAATAATAAATAATAATTATAAAAAAATAATAGAGTTATAATGGTAATAATAATACAATAAATAATAATAATAATAATAAAATAATAATAAAATCTTAAATATAAAATTAATAAAGAAGAAGAGAAGAAGAAGAAGAAGAAGAGAGAAGAAAAGAGAAGAAGAGAGAAGAAGAAGAGAGAAGAAGAAGAAGAAAAGAAAAGAAGAAGAAGAGAAGAAGAGAAGAAAGAGAAGAAGAAGAAGAAGAATTAAATAGACATAAACAAATCTATTATTAATAAAAAACAAAACCTTGATGACAAATATTTTTCTTTCGTTTTCATAAATTTATTTTTTTAAGATTAATTTTATCAATTTCAATAAAGTTATAAAATTTAGCAATGAAAACGTCCGGATATATTGTTAGAAGAAAGAAAGAAAGGGCTGAAAAAATAAATCAAAATGACCTTCGTGATTAGGTGGCGCGCAGACGAGTACACGTGATTGCTCAAAAAAAGCCATTAAAATTTCTTCTATAAAAGAATCAAGAGTGGGACGAAAGGCAACATTGTTTCTTTGTGTTGAATAAAACACAACATGAACAGACTTGTAAGTCAATCTTTTTGATATAGTGAATAATTTTATATATATATAATATAATATATATATATTATATATTAATATATATATATATATTATTATAATTTATATTTATATATTATAATATATACTATATATATATATTATAATATATATATATATAATATATATATATATATATATATATATTATTATATATTATATATATTTATTAATATTATATATATATATATTATATAATATATATATTTTTATATATATTATATATATATATATTATATTTATATATATAATATATATTATATGTATATATTATATATACTTATATTATATAATAGTATATATATATAATATATATAATATATTATATATATATATATTATATTATATAATACTTAATATATTATATATATATATACGTATATATTAATTATATTATATATATATATGATATATATATTTATATATTATATATATATATATATATATAAATATATGTATATATATTTGTATATATATATATAGTATATATATAATATATATATCTTATATATAATATGATTAATATTATATATATATTATTATTATATTTATATTATATAATATGTTATATTATATATTATAATATTAGATTATATATATATATATAGGTATATATATATTATATTATATATCTATATATTTTAATACGTATATATATATATATATATATTATAAATATATTATTATATATATAATAATATATATATATAATATATATATATTATATATATATTATATATATATATATTATATATATTATATATATAATTATATATTATATATATATATTATAATTATTTATATATATATATATATATATATATATATATATATATTATATATATATATATATAAAAGAATTATTTATATATTTTTTTTATATATAATATTATACAATATATATTATATAATTATATATATATATATATATATTATTCAAAAAGATTGACTTACAAGTTTGTTCATTTTGTTGTTTATTTCAATGTGTATAAAGAGACAATGTTGCCTTCCGCTTTTCTCTTGATTCTTTTATAGAAGAAATTTTAAAATGGGCTTTTTTTAGACAATCACGTCGTACTTCGTCTGCGTCGCCACATAATAACGAAGGTCATTTTGATTTATTTTTTCAGCCCTTTCTTTCTTTCTTCTAACATTATCCGGCCTGTTTTCATTGCTAAAATTTTATAACTTTATTGAAATTGATAAAATTAATCTTAAAAAAATAAATTTATGAAAACGAAAGAAAAATATTTGTCATTCAAGGTTTTGTTTTTTTTATAAATAAATAGATTGTTTTATGTCTATTTAATTTCTTCTTCTTCTTCTTCTTCTTCTTCTTCTTCTTCTTCTTCTTCTTCTTCTTCTTCTTCTTCTTCTTCTTCTTCTTCTTCTTCTTCTTTTTCTTATTTTTCTTCTTCCTCTCATCTTCTTTTCTCTTCTTATTATTATTATTATTAGATGTTATTTAATTATTAATATTATTTTATTATTTTTTATTATTTTATTATTTTTATTTATTATTAATTATTATTATTATTATTATTTTTTTATATTATTATTACTATCAATTATGCTTATTTTATCATATTATTATTATTATTATTATTATTATTATTATTATTATTATTATTATTATTATTATTATTATTATTATTATTATTATTATTATTATTATTATTATTATTATTATTATTATTATTATTATTCTTCTTCTTCTTATTATTATTATTATTATTATTATTATTATTATTATTATTATTATTATTATTATTATTATTATTATTATTATTATTATTCTTCTTCTTCTTCTTCTTCTTCTTCTTTTTTCTTCATCTCTGCTACTTCTTCATGCTTCTTTTCTTCATTTGTTCTTTTCTTCTTCTTCTCCTTCTTCTTCTTATCGTGCTTAAGTAAAATCAACTTCTTCTTATTTTATTTATTATGTATTATAAATATATTTATTATTATATATCTATTTATTAAATAATTCATATTTATTATTTTTATTATTTTTTATTATTATATTTTATTATTATTATATTATTATTATTATTATATAATTATATTTTATTATTATTATTATTATTATTATTTTAATAATTTTTTATTATTATTTTATTATTATTATTATCAATAATATCATACTTTTCTTTTATTAGGGTTATTATTACTTATTATATTATATTTAATAATTATTATTATTATTATTTTTTTTCTTATTATTTTATAATTATTTTCTTTTTATTAATTATTTTAATTTTTATTTTATTATTTTAATTATTATTCTTGGTGATTATTGATTATTATTATTATTATTATTACTATTTTCGGGTTCTAAGTGACATGACATGTGTTCAATTAGTAGACCCATTTCAAAGATACTCGGTAAATATTTTCGGTTATTATATTAATTGGTTACGAAATGGCAATAATTGTAATGTAAAATAATGTAATTTTTCTTTCCTTGAATAAACATTTTTTGATTTTGATTGATTTGATTGATTTAGTTATCTTAATTATATATATTATTATTATTATTATATTATATTATTATTTATATTATATATTATTATATTATTATTATTATTATTATTATATTATTATTATTATTATTATTATTATTATTATTATTATTATTTTTTATATTTTTATTATTATTATTATTATTTTATTATTTTATTATTTTATTATTATTTATTATTATTCTTATTATTTTATTATTATTATTATTATTATGTTATTAATTATTATTATTTTATTATTATTATTATTATTATTATTTATTATTTTATTTTATATATTATTATTATATAATTATATTATTTTATTATATTATTATTCTTTAAAGTCTTATTATTAATTATTGTACTTTCTTCTAATTATTGATTATTATTTTATTATTTTATTATTATTAATATATTATTATTTATTATTATTATTTTATTATTATTATTATTGTTATTATTTTATTTCTGAATACCATTATTTATCTATTATTATTATTATATTATTAATTATATTGAATTATTAATTATTATTCTTATTATTATTATTATTATTATGTATTGATTGATTATTATTTATTATTATTATTATTATTATTATATTATTATATTATTATTATTATTATTTTTATTATTTATTATTTTCATTAAAATTCTTATTATCTGAAATCTTATTTTATTATTAATTATTATCATTATTATTAATTATTATTATTTTACTTGTTACTCTTATCTTATACTAATATATTTTTTATTATTCTTATTGCCACTATTATTATTGCTACTCATTATTATTATTCTTCTTCTCTTTTCTTCTTCTTCTTCTTCTTCTTGCTTCTTCTTTCTTCTTCTTCTTCTTCTTCTTTCTTCTTCGTTCTTCTTCTTCTTCTTCTTCTTCTTCTTTTCTTCTCTTCTTCTTTTTTCTTTTTTCTTCTTCTTCTTTCTCTTCTATTATTATTATTATTATTATTATTATTATTATTATTATTTATTAAAAGATGATAGCTTAACGATTATTATATTATTATTATGTTGAATATTATTATTATTAATCATTATTATTATTATTAATTATTATTATTATTATTTATTTTTTCATTATATTATTAAATTATTATTTTATTATTATTATTATTATATTATAATATTATTTTCTTCTTCTTCTCTTCTTCTTTTTCTTCTTCTTATTCTTATTTTCTTCTTTCTTCTTCTTTTTCTCATTCTTTATTTCTCTTTTTCCTCTTAACTTCTTCTTCTTCTTCTATCTTCTTCTCTTCTTCTTTTCTTTCTCTTCTTTTCTTCTTCTCTTTCTTCTTCTTATTCTTCTTCTTTTCTTATTATTTTATTTATTATTCATTATTATTATTATTATTTTTATTTATTTATTATTATTATTATTATTATATTATTATTATTTATATATTTTTGTTTATACATTTTATCATTTTTTTATTTTATTTTTTTTATTAAATTATTATTATTTTTTTAACTTTTATTATATTATTTTATTAATTATTATTTTGTATTTTTAAAAGAGTGAATAATAATATTATTATTATTATTATTTTATGTAATTATTATTATTATTATTATTATTATTTTTATAATTATTTAGATATTGTATAGTATTATTATTATTATTATTTTTTGTTATGCAAATTATAATTTGATATATTTGTATTTCTTTTTAAATATTAATTTTATATTATTATTATTATTATTATTAAATTACTCTTAGATTATTAATTATAATTATTATTATTTTATTTATTATGATTATTATTTATTATTTATTATTATTATTATTATTATTATTAGATTATTATTTTTATTATTATTATATTATATTTATTATATTATAAGTATTATTAATTATTCAGCATTGATTCTTCATTTTCTTCTTCACGTGATTCTTCTTTCTCTTCTTCACATAATTTTTCTTTTTCTTCTTCTAATGATCCTTCTTCTCTTCTTCTTCTTTCCTTCTTCTTATTTTTTTTCTTCTTCTTCTCTTCTCTTTCTTCTTCTTCTTTTATTTTCTTCTTTCGATGTATTAATTTTATTAATTTTATTATTATTATTTTATTATTATTATATATTTTTATTATTATTATTAATTATATTATTAATTATTGTCACTGTATTTTTAAACGAATATTTCTTTATCAATTATCAATATTCAATTATTATTATTATTTTATTATATTTATGTATTAATTTTTTATTATTATGTATTATATTATTTTATTATATTATGTATTATTATTATTATTGTTATGTATATTATCATTATTTATCATTATGATTATTTATATTTTATTATTGTTAGAGTTTGAATTTTAAATTTAATTTTAATTTTTATTTGTAATTAATTTTTATTATTATTTGTTTATTATTTTATTATTATTATTATTATTATTATTATTATTATTATTATTTATATTATTATTATTATTATATATTTTTATTATATTATTATTATTATTATTTATTATTAATATTTATATTTTATTATATTTATATTATTATTATTATTATTATTATTATTATTATTAATTATTTATTATTATTTATTAATTATTAATATATTATTATTATTTTTATTAGATTATTATATTAATTATTATTATTATTAATTATGTATTATATTATTTATTTTATTATTATTTTGAATTATTATTTTATTAATTATTATTATTATTATTTTTATTATTATTATTATTATTATTATTATTATTATTATTATTATTGATCTATTAGTAATGGATTGCATTATGAAATGTCATTCCATATAGGAAGGTATGAGACGACAGATTGTCCTAATTAATATCGACGAGCCAAAAACAGTATTATCAAGATGAATGTGGATTTGTAATTCACGGTCAGTTGAATTAAGTCCTAGGAGTCTAGGACCTTAACAGTTGAGATTCGACAGGGGTAATTGGAATGTGGAATTGTAATCTATGGTTGAGGAGAGCGAAATCGGTAAATATTGATGGATGTGCGAGATCATATATAGTTATGAAAGAAGGGGTATCAAAATAAAGTTAATAATTGAAGGTGCATGATACTTTATATATGGAAAGCAGCAGAATGGAATCGTATGATGAATATAATCATTAATAGATGTGGAATCGGATTGAGTAATCAGATTTTGGAAAGTCCAGAATTGTTTTGATTGAAATATTTTTTTTAGCTCCACAGTCCTGGTAGAATGCCAAAAGAGAAAATTATTAGCAAGGGTCCAAGTCAGACTTTAGATATGAAAATAGATATGTTGGATATGTGGAGTGATATATATTGTGTTAAAACTATTATCATTTTCCAATATTTACTTCATTAATTTTTTTATGTGTAATGTAAATCATATTTGGAAGAAAATTAATATATGAAATCATAGACAATTAAGGGAGTATGGGAATCCCTCCAAAAAAAAAAAAAAAAAAAAAAAAACGAATGTTCATCTGATAGAAACATTTGATTTAACCTCAAAATACTCAATGAAAGCAGCTTTGTTTTCTTTTTTTTTTTTATTTTTTTTCTGTTATCCCGGAAAATTGGTCTACACTCTCGTTTTAAATTTTATTCATACTTTGCTTCTATCTATTTGCTTAATTAAATTTCGTGAGAAAAGTTATTATGTGAAAAGGCTGGCGTTTTTGGATAGAAAGAAATTCTGATAAAAAAAAATTAAGAATTCTCGACTTTAACTTATAAGATGTTAATATTAAAAAGTTTGTTGTTATTCTTATGTGCGATGTTCAAATGACAAAGCAACCCCATCTTGGTAAGAGTAACTATCAGTAATCTACACCATGAGATGAATATAACAATCCTGAATCACATTAAACATTGCAATTTTGAAGGCTTGTGGTACACTTGGTGACGAGAAGGAATGGGAAGTGCTCCTTAGAACGGGCTATATAGAAGATAATTTTTTAAGTATTGGTTCGGACAAACATTGTGTCAATTTTTACTTTCCTTTTCAACAATTAAAGGTCAGGGCTCGTCCCAGGACTTTACTTTTTCTGTTTGAAAGTGAATGTAAATTTACTCTCATAAACTGAGTTTTCAATTAATCGCAGATTCACTGACTTTCGCTCAATGTTAAATTGCCGAATATATATGATATATTATAGTTATAATTATATTTATATATATATATATATATATATATATACTATGATATATATATATAATTATAGTTATATATAATTATATATAATAGTATAAAGTGGTATATATATATATAAGTAATAAATAGATAGTAATATATATATATATAATACGTATATATATATATTTACGTATATATAATATATATAATATATAGTATATATAATATATATTATTATTTATAATATATTATATATATATAGTCTTATATATAGTATATATATATTTCATATATAATATTTATAATTATATAGTATAATAATTATATATAATTTATATATTTATATATAGTATATATATAATATATATATATTATATATAGGTAGTATTATATAATAATAGTAGTTATAAATAAACAATGTCTATAATATTTATGATTATATATATATATATATATATATATATATCTTATATATTATATATATATTATATATTATATATAATATTGTATCATATATATATATTTATGACAATATTATAGCATTAATTAACACAAATTAATATATATAATATAATATATATATAATATATATATATTTAATATTATATTGTATTTATAAAATATATATATAATATATAATATATATATATAGTATATATATAAATTATATTATATACGGTTATTATAATTAGTATATTTATATATAATATCTATATTTTATTCTAATAGTATATATTATATATTTATAGTATATTTTAATATATAGAATATATATTAGTAATATATTATAGCATTATTTTACTAACAAAAATATTTTAAAAATTAAAGTTTAGATGAGGTTACTATCATCACTTCAAGGTCAACAGCTCACAAGTCAGAAGTCGAGAAGTTTGCACTAAGAGAGCGGGGAAAATTTCATTATGTAGATACATGGTTGTCGACAGGTTTACATAAGAAAATACAATTACCGTTATGATACACACATATATTCACACACAAACACACACACAACACTATATTCTATAGTATAGTATAATATATAGTATTAATATATATAATATATTATAGTATAGTTTATATTATATATATGTTTGGTTAAATCCCTGATGTATTTAAATGACAAATTTTGATTGCAGGTATTGCATTTCTCTTATATATATTATATATATATATATATTGTTATATAATATATTTTTATTATATTTATATATATATTATATATATATATTTATATATATATATATATATATATATATATATATATATATATATATATATATATATATATACTGTAAATCCCCTGATGTATTTACAAATCATTTGATTTGCAGGGTATTGCATTCTCTTAAATATTCTTATTATAATATTTATATATATATATATATATAGTATATTGATATTATATTATATATATATATATATATATATTAATATATAATATTATATTATATAATATACTAATAATTATAAAATTCCACCTGCCAAATTATAATTACTTTGGAATATTGAAAGTGGGGTTTATCTCTATTGTTTAATTTTTACCATGTATTAAATGGAATATTTATAATTATTTGCGATGGGGCAATAAGGTAATTATTAATTGTAATTTACCCAAAGTCTTATTGACAATGGAATAACCAATTATTGATTGTTATAATGGCCTCTGTAGTGCAACTTCTTCACCGAGTCTAACCGTTTTTATTTTTGTCCCATTTGTGCTTACGCTCGTAGAAGCTTTTTCCAGTTTTAAGCACAATTCGTGCATAAAGACCGCGATTTTTTTTACAGACATTGGATAGCTGTTGGAATAGGACACGTGGTTTTGTGAATAAACGGGAATAAAAAAATAACAAATGGTTTTTATTACAATATTTGGATCAACTTAGATTGTGATGAGCTTATAATTTGGATTAAATTAGCTTACATTTCTTATGTAAAGTACTAGGTAAGCTGTTTAACAATATTTTTGCTCTATTGTATTGTTTACATTTTTTTTCGTAAGAACTTGGGCTTAAATTGGCAAGCACGGGAAATAGAAACCTTGACAGACTAAGGAAATTTACCTTAATTTTGGGTGAAGCATTTTCCACATTTTTGCCATAAGTATCGCAAAACGTAACGCAACTCGAGATTTCTAAGTTTTGTAGGACATGCAAAACGCAATGGCTTAAACCAGAATCTCGAGTTCTTTGGATGCCGTTGCCCAAGATGAGGACTCCATCCAGGGGGTTTTAAACAGTGGTGAAGGGTTATTAATGATTTTTAACAGTTTGAAAGTAATCTCCAAAGGCATGTAGAGTAATTTAACTGACTTTATAATGGTGACAGAGGGTATGGCGTCAGCCTCTTAAATAAGTGCACAGAGTGTATGGCACACAAACCATTGCATACACCCAATAGATACACATGAATATTATATATCAGTGCTATTATATAAATATTATATATTTATAGTATAATAATAATATATTATATTATAATTATAGTATTTTATAGATATTTATATATATATATATATAGTAATTGTAATATTATTAATTATATTAAATTATATATAAATATGATTATATATATTTTATATATATATATATATATATATATAATATATTATATATATATATATTATATAATTATTATATATACAGGGGCGTATATATAGGGTAGGCCGGATAGGGTAGCTGCTCCCAATTTGTTTTAGGTTTTTAATAATTGAAATTAAATTGTAAAGTATAGCTAATATTTAATTAAATTTTTATTATAAAAGTTTAAAAAAAGCAGCTATTTTTGCATCTAAAATTAAGAAAAACACAAATAATATGCTATAATCATTAATTGATATTATTTAGAAATCTCGCTCCTATCTGATTTGAAGTAAATTCTTTCACCGGGCGGAGATTGAGTCTTTTTACATCAATTATAAGGGAGCGGGCTAAGTCTGTCTGCTATAATCGAAATATATGAACTTTCGTTCTTCCCGTAAATTGTACGAAATGTGTGCTTGTGGAGTTTGGTTGAAATTTATTGTATCGGATGATGTCTGTTGTTAGATATTGATTAATAAGTTTATATCTTTATTTAAGTGTATTTAGCAATTATATAAGTAAAATAATTGAGATTATGCATAATTGGAGTAAGTGTAATTTTTATATTTAAAGAAAAAAGTGCTTTAAAAACTTCTATAAAACCAGGCTTATTTTAAAAAAAATTGAATAGGCTAAGAAACTCAATTGGAATGTGATTTAAAATAAGTATTTTTGGTAATTATAAGTAAACTAGCTTTTATACAATATAATAGGTGTAATTATAATTATTAAATATGTTTCGATGTTTTCGTTGTATATAATATATATATATATATATATTAGTATATATATATAATAATATATATGTTATATATTATATATATATATATAATTAGTTATTATATATATTGTATATATATATAATTATTTATATAATATATTTTATATTTTATATATGTTATATATATATATATATATAATTATATTATATTATAATAATATATATATATTATTATTAATATATTATTTAATATATATATATAATATTATATATATATATATATATTTATATATATAATATTCGTATTAGATATTTATTATTTATAGTATTTATATTTATATATTTATATTATATATATATATATCATAATATTTTTATATATTATATATATATATTATATATTTTATAAACTCTGCCTAGCCAACGTGTATTTTCCAGGTACGTCCACTGATATATTATATTTATATATATATAAATATTATGGTCTTATTATTATATATAGTATATATAATGTGTATAAGTATATATCATATATAATATACGGGTTATATATATTAGTATTATATATTTCCATTAAGCTGCATCTCTCTAGTGGGTTGGCATTAGCTGACGAGAATCTTGGATTACTGATTATTCTTTTAGTTTGTGTAATTCTTTAATTTTAAACGGTTTTTTCCATCTATTAAAATTTTATCTCTCTCTCTCACTCTATAATAATATAATATATATATATATATATATATAATATATAGTATATATAGTATATACTATATATATATATAATAGTATATATATATTATATTATTACATATATATTATGTATTATATAATATATATATTATATTATATATATATATATATATATAGATATATCTATATATATAATAAATTATTATAATATATATTATAATATATATATATATATATATATATAGTATTATATTATATATAAATATTATTTTTTATATTCTATATAGATATATATATAGTATGTAAATTATATGTATATATATATATATTAACTATACATATATATTATATATATATTATATATATATTTTTATATATATTATATATATATATTATATTATATTTATATATAGAATATATATAATTATATTTTAATATATAGGATAGTAGTTTAAGATATATATATAATAATTGATATATATTATATATATATATAGTATATAAATTATATATATAATATATATATATATATAGCTAATATATATAATATATCTTATATTATATATATATTTAATGATATATATAATATATATATATTGTATAGTTTATCATCTATATATTATTATATATATTATATATTATATACTATATATATATGTAAATATATATATATATATATATATATATATAATAAATTATATCTATTATAATATTTTGTAATTTTATATTCTATAATATATATATAGTATTATACATATAATATATATATAGAATTATATATTTTATTTTAAATACTAAAATTTCTATAATAAATTATTATAGTATATATATATTTATATATAGTATATATAATATCTATATTATATAATTATATATATAGAATATAATATATATTATATATTATATATTATAGTATAATTATTATAGTATAGTATAATATATATAGTATATGTATATATTATAAATATATATAATATCTATATTATATATATATATATATTATATATATATATAATTATATATATAGTATTATATATATATATAATATATATATATTATATAGTCTGTTATATATTATATATATATTTGTAATTAAGCTTGGGCTCAAATAAAGTAATGTATTTATTGTAGTTGGGGAATCTTGGATACTTATAGTGCTGTACTGACTTGCAGTATCTAAAACTTCGTGTTCTTTACTTGCACTTGTACTTGAAAAATTGAAAGTATTTTTTTAAGTAGCTGTTTGACATATATAAATTGTGAATATTTTTTTTATCTTTTTGTTTTTATTTGATATTCCTTTTTTTATATATGTATATCTAAACATTTCATTTACGATTTAAAGTATGTCAATTATATATATTATATAATATATATAATATAGTATATTAATTATGTTATATGATATTATATTAGTTATATATATATATAATATATTATATATTATATATATATGTTATATATAATAATTATTTATATATTATTTTAATAATAATATATATATATATATATATTATATTTAATTTTATATATATATATATGTATCATTAAATATATATAGTATTTTTATTATTATATATTAGTATATATATAATATATGTTATATATATATATATAGTATGATATATTATATATATTAGTATATTATATTTAGTAATATATATATAATATTATATAATTATAATATATATAGTTATATATATAGTATATATATTTTATAATATATATATATATTATTATAATATTATATATATATTATATATATATAATTATCATATAACTTATATATATATGATGTATATATTATATATAATTATAAGTATAATATATAATATATAATATATGTATATATATATCTAATAATATATTTATATATATTTAGTATTATATTATTTTAATATATATATATATATGATTAATATATTATATAATATATATATAGTATACTTGCCAGATTCATTATGAAGTATATATTAGTATTATATATATATATTATATATATTATAATAGTATATTTATATATTAGTAATATATGTATATATTTAATGTAGTATTATGTATATATCTTATATATAAATATTTATATATATATATATAATATTATATAGATAGTAAGTATATAGTATAATTATTATAATATATATTATGTTATTATATATATATATATTATATATAATTTGTTGGTATAATTATATATATAATTATATATGAGTATTATATTAATACATAAAAATATAAGTTTATTATAAATATATATATGATATAATAGAATTATATATATATAGTATGTATATATATAATATTATATAGTATTATATAATAATATTTATATTATATATTTTATATAATATATATGGAATTATATATATATATTTATATTATATTATATTTGATATATATATAGTGATATATAAATATATATATA
>JABUQX010006125.1:0-22500 GCA_015478945.1 Trachelipus rathkii
AAGGACGCATACTGATAAAATTATTTAACTCAAGGATTTCGTAAATGTGATCGTTTAAGAGAGTGTGGTAATATTAAGGCTTAAGTGTAAAATTAATCTATTTATTTATTTTTATATAAAAGAACAATGGTTTTATTTGAAATATTAAATGTATATACAAATTAGAATATTAGAAGGAATACATTTGAATCTTTTTGAGCTTCGCAATAATAAAGATTTAAAATACGCTTTGCCTTCTTAAAATGTTGAGTATTTGAACCAGATAATTTGCCTTCTCAGAAAGTCACGTATCCAAATATTCTATTTTGCTTAATTAAGAAATTAGACAATAAAATATTATTGAGTTAATAAATAATGTATTTATATAATATATAATAATATTATTAAGATTTTAGAATCTAAAATTAATTAAATAAGCCTAATTTAATTAAATCTTTGTTGTTTCTTGAGAATTTAGGATCGCTGACGCTCAACAAAGCGTTTGTGAACTCATCAAAGCATCGTTTGATTAAACCTTCCATAAATGATATTTAAAGTTTTACAAGGCTTATATAATTTAGTTAAGAATAAAAAAGATTATTAGTTATTTTTTAGTTGTTCATAAAGGAAATTAATGATAGAATAATATTAGGCGTTAATAACACTTTTTTAACAATTGAAAAAATGCCTTTTTCTTAGCTATTAAATAAATTAGTTACCCTTATTTTTCAAGAAGTACGAATAATTTGACTTATTTCAACTAAATAATTTCTTTAGATATATGAAAAGTATTAGAATCGTTTCATTTAGTAATAAACTCTTGACAATATAAGAGGCACGAATGTGAGATTGCAGCAAAGCCAAAAGCTCTTCTCACAAGAACGTAGCCCAAGCTACCTTAGAGCGACATTAGTCTCTCAGCCGAACCTATTCCTAGGACTCGCAGTGGTATCTGGAGTTCAACCCCTACTCACTCAGTGGTGCTGGTGAGAGGTCCCAATAGATATAGTCTCGGCTATCTGGCCTTCTGCCTCCCCGAACTCAGTGGTACTGGTTCCCAACTCATTAGGAGTTCGGACCTCAGTGGGTTCTGCGGTTCAATCCCTACTCACTCAGTGGTGCTGGTGAGAGGTCCCAATAGATATCTCGCGCTATCAGCCTTTCTGCCTCCCCCGAACTCAGTGGATCTGGTCCCAACTCATTCAGAATTCCAGGACTCTCAGTGGTTGTCTGGAGTTCAATCCCTACTCGCTCAGTGGTGCTGGTGAGGTCCCAATAGATAGTCTCGGCTATCAAGCCTTCTGCCTTCCCAACTCATGTACTGGTTCCCAAACTCATTAGGAGTTTCCCAGACTCTCAGTGTGTCCTGGAGTCAATCCCCTACTCATCAGTGGTGCTGGGAGCAGTCCAATAGATTAGTCCGGGCTATCGCCTCAGCCTTCCCCCGAACTCAGTGGTTGCTGTTTCCCAACTCATTGGAGTTCCAATCCTATACACTCAGTGGTGCTGGTGTTAGGTTCCCTCCCATGTATTAACGAATTAAGTCTTTACCGTATTTTATATTTTTCTAATTTAGTCCTTAGATTTTAGCTCAAGAGTTATTGTTGGGCCTGTGTGTAGAACTTGTTCACGCTAACTCCGAAGTCACCATCTTGCCCGCTCATTTGAGGTCACGTGTCACATTTTGTGCATAAAATCTTACCTGAAGTACTACGCTACCGATTATGTCTTATTAAATTACCTGTTTGTGTTAAATAAAGTATTATGTTTCAATAAAATCATTGTTAATAAAAGGTTTTCTTACCCTGTCACCTGGAAATTGTCTTGTCTTAATATTAACTAGTTTACAAATTGGTGGCAGTCTCGTTGGACCATCGCACAAAAGACAATTTCACAGTATTAGCTTTGCTATACAGGCGACAGGTTGTTATTAATAAAGTTCAATAGTAAAAATAATTTTTAATAGTAAAATAACGTTAGTAATAAAAACCGATAGTAAAAATAAACCTTTAATAATAAAAGTAACTCTTCATTAGCAAAAGTAACGCTAATAACAAATTTCAATAGTAAAAGTAACGTTAATAATAAAGTTCAGTAGTAAAATTTAGCACTCATTAATAAATTTATCGTTAATAAACCCGTTTATAATTAAACCATGGCTAACGAAGAAAATCACCTACCTTTTTCTAGTATTCTGGGAAAACTAAAACCATTCGATGGCAAAACCAGTTTTAAGAGTTTCCTAAACCAATTAAACACAGATCCAAAACTAGAAAATTGCAGCGCATGAAACAAGTTAACATAATGAACTGAAATGCTTATTGTACTGAATTCAGCTCAAACGTATCTAAACTCACATCCCGAAATAGACGAATTAGAAATTATGATGAACTAGAATCTTTTCTTGAAAAAAAGAATTTTAAAGAATGTAATTCTAAACAAGAAGCATATAATCAGTTTACAATATAAAGCAGTAATTTAAATATAAAAGAACGCTAATAAATCGACGAGATAATTCAGATGCTTATGATATTCTACAGAGTTTAATGCATATAGATAGTAGAGCCAATTCTTAATTTCCTATTTTACTAATGATAAACTATGAAATCAAAAAACTTATAGGTATTCAAGAATTCTCTTCATATAGTAATTGTGTTCAATCATACACGTCCTCCTAAAATATCCCCTAAAGAACAAACCTTGGACCGTCTAAGCTAACATAAAAAAACTATAATCAAAATACATTTCAAATTAGACCTTATAATCCACCTAATTTTCAAAATAGACCAATTAGCGTTAAAAAATACATACCAAAATAATAATTACCATATCCACAAAATAATATGCTATCATGTAATGAACCAGGCCATAAGAAATATAATTGTCCAAAGCTTAACCAAAGATTTAGAGGAAATCAAATTTCTCAAAAACTAATGAAAAGATCCATTAAATATAAATGTAATCAAATAATAAAATGAAAAAATAATAACACAAAAAATAGGCCCGCCTTTAGACTCTGGGTCAATAATTTCTTTGGTAAATTATCAATCTTTAACTAAATTACTTGAAATGGATCTTTTTGGCTTAAAAAAAAATAAAGAAGAGAAAAAGTCAAATTTAAAATTAACAGGTGTTAATAAAGAAATTACTAAATTATATTAGGGAAAAATTTCCCTAACCTTGAAGATAGGAAAAGTAAATATTAATAGAAATATATATTAATAGAAAATTCTTGATTTAACGGAGATATATTAATAGGTAGGGAATTCTTAAGAGATTAGGTAAAGTAACATTTGATTTTAATGAAGAAAATCATATATGTTAATAAATCTAGATACCCATAAATAATCTTATAAATTCATTCATTTTGTTATAATATAATTTAAAAATGAAATCCCCTATGATAAAATAACTACTGAATTTAAAGTTAGACTTACCTCCTAGATCATTTATAAAAACGTATGCAAAGTAAATGCTGAATATGAAGAATAAAAATAGATAGAACCTAATGTGAAATGAAGGATAAGAGTAAGCGAAATACTTAGCTTATGTTAAAATGATGAATCTCCAAACACCTTTTCCACTTGTAGCTAAACTATTAGATCATGAAGTAGTTTTAAATAAAAAGAATTAAATGCTTTATAGTAAAAATATAAAGAGCAAGAAATCAATATAACGGATTTAATTAATAAAGAAAAGACATTTGATTTAACTAATTTAAACTTAGATAATCTCGAAACCGCCCAACAAATGAAGATAATAGAAATACTTAACAAAAATAAAGATGCTTTTGCTCAAACTTCGGATGATATTGGTCTTTGTAAACTTTTAAAACATAAAATAGATACTGGAGATTCCAAACCAATTCATACTCCCCAATATAGACTTCCGTATACCACAAAAGAAATAATGCAAGAGCATGTAGACAAAATGCTTAAACTAGGATTGATAGAGAAATCAAATAGTCCTTGGTGCAGTCCAGTAATTCTAATTAAAAAATCAGATGGAACAAATAGATTTGTGTTCGATGCTCGTTCATTAAATAAAGTAACAAAGACAGAAGTTATGGCTATGCCGAAAATAGACGAAATTTTAACGTCATTTAACGGATCAAAATACTTTACAGTTTTAGATAATTTAAAAGGATTTAATCAGATTGAAATAGAGCAAGAAGATAGATACAAAACTAGTTTTATGGGTCCTGATAACAATAGTTATCAACACATAAGAATGTGTTATGGCTTAGTAGGAGCACCTTTCCACCTTGTTCGTACTCTTATCTATTTTGTTGTCGACAGTATTAGAAAGTTTTTGTTTCATATATATTATGGATGATCTGATTTTGTATATAGTTCCACATTGAAAAACCCGTAGAACAAATTAGAAGGAAATATTAAAAATTTATCAAAGTCATTGGCAGACATTCTTTAGAAAATAAGTGTACAAAGACGTTATAATCTCTTCACATCATTTCACAGAAAGAATACAGATAGATCCTATAAAATTCAAGGATAGTAGATTTAAAACTCCGAAGAATGTTAAAGCTGTTAGAAGGGTCATAGGAATGGCATTTTTAAATCTTATGAAAAGACTTTTTCAAAAATTTGTAAAAACAACAACTAATTTAACAAAGAAATACTCTAAATTTATTTGAACAAAAATTAAACAAGTCTTTCCTAAAACTTAAAGATATTACTTACAACTTCACCTATATTAATTACACCCGGACTTTAGTAAACATTTTAAAATCCATACAGATGCATGGAAGTGCTATTGGAGCAGTAATCACTCAAGAATTAGAAGGAATAGATAGACCAATAGCTTATTATTCTAGGAAGTTATCTGCTCAAGAACAAAATTATAGTACCACGGAGCGAGAAGCTTTAGCCTTAGTCAATTCTATTAAGCATTTTGATTACTATTTGTATGGACATAAATTTACAGCTGTAGTAGACTACCAAGCTTTAAGATATTTATTTAAATTTAAACCTGTAACCCCTAGAATCGCTAGGTGGGCTCTCTTGCTTACTGAATTCAACTTTGATATACAATTTAAAGCTGGAAAAGAACACGTCATACCCGATGCAATTAGTAGAAGTGTACAAAATATAAATAACATAAATGTCCAAGAAGATCATTTTCAAAAATTAAATCCAGAAGAAGTTAGGAAAGAACAGTTAAAGGATTTGAGATGGAGAAAGATAATCAATTATTTTGAGCAAAATAATATAGAAAGAATTGATCGAGATGGGGATCTTAGTAAATTCACAATAATAAATGGTTGTTTATATTTTATTAGAACAGAAATAAATAATAGACCTTATCTAGAAACTCTTATAATCCCAGAAAATTTAATAAAAGATGCCCTTTATATAGTTCATGATTCAGAATTAAATTTCCATTCGGGATTTTTAAAAACACTTAAAAGAGCTGAAAGCCTATTCTATTGGCATATGTCTCAAGATATTAAAAATTATGTTAGAAATTGTTTAACTTGTCAAAAACTTTCCCCGTATAAAAATATTAAAGCTCCCCTTCAAAATTATCAAACTATGACTTCCCCAGGGAAATGATTGGGTATCGATATTATGGGCCCTTTACCTGTTTCTGACAATGGCAATAAGTATGTTTTTTCAATAATAGATCACTTTTCGAGATTCATTCAAACATACCCTATACCTAACATAACAAAAGAATCCATAGTAAATTGTTTAATAGACTATGTTAATAAATTTTCAGCCCCACTTCATATTACAGCAGACAATGGAACTCAGTTTCATTCTAAATTATTTAAGGAAGTTTGTGAATTTTATAAAATTAAAGTCCATCATACTACTACCTTCCATGCACAATCTAATCCTTACATTGAAAGAAGTAACAGAAGCATTAAATTTGCTTTAGCTTCTGCTTTAAATAATAGTTGTTTAAATAATTGGGATAATTATCTTCCATTTGTAACTTTAGCTCTTAACACCTCTTATCATTCAAGTATAAATGAAATTACCTTTTTCTTATTTTTTGGAAGAGACGCAACTTTACCATTGTCAGAAATAATATCTCTAGCCAAAGATTATGATTATAATGGTAGAAGTTTTAAACAAGACCTTTTTATAAAAACAAATGAAGCATATAAACAAGCTTATATCAGCCACAAAAAGGGACAAGATAAACGAAAAAAGTATTATAAATCTAAAAATTTTAAAGAATTTAATATAGGAGACTTAGTACTCTTAAAGGATAATTATAGAGTTGGTAAAGGGAGTAAATTAAAACTTAGATGGTTAGGACCATATAGAATTATTGATAAAATCTCGCCAGTTAATTATTATATAAAACCAATCTTTGACTTATCGAAAAGAGACGAAAAGGTACACATAAATAGAATAAAAGAATGTAACTCTCCATTTTTTGAATATGACATTAATCAAAATCTAAACGAAAATTTAAATGAAGAAATGTTGCATGACAACAATGTATCAGAATTAGAATCAGAATCGGAATCGGAATCAGATTTTGGAAATTACTACACAAGAAATATTACTGACAACAATAATGATAATAATAGTGATAATAATGATGATATTAATAATATGATAATTATATAAATATATTATAATAGTGATATAGTAATGATGATGATAGTAATAATGATTAATAAGAGATGATAGAATGGTGATAGAGAAATAGATATAATTTAAGTCTAAAGGAAAGCGTACCAGAATATAATAGAAGTTCAAGAAACACTATTGAATACAAGTATTAAATATAAATGATTATAACTTAGTATTTAATTATTTAGGATGATTTAAATAGCTTATAAGGCTATGGCAGAGAGAGTCTGACCAACTTCTCTTATTTTAATGAGTTAGATAGCTAACTATGGCAGAAGAGAGTCTAACCCACTACTCTTATTATGTTTCTTGCGGTTGACCTGTCTTGTCAAATTTCTAAGGATAATTCCAAGAAATGGTTCAGATTTCTTAGGAACGCCATTGTAAGCGCCGCTGAAAGAACTAGTATGATAAGATAGGCCTATACTTATGCATGCAATTTCGAGACATTTGTTTTAATTAATGTATTTTTTTATTGCAGGAACTCTATTATTAAAGGAAAGTATTAAAAATGAATCAAGATAAAAATAAGTTAGCTTTAGATACCTTTAGCAGATTATTTTTAAACTGTTTAAATCAGGGCATATCATGGCCAGTGAATCTAGATTACAGAAAAAACGGAAAAAATTTCAAGATAGTGAAGAAATCTATTGATAATCAAATATTTACAGACGATATTGAGTATTTATCAGTTATAAACCAATATCATGAAAACGAATGTAGTTTTCAAATATCAGAAGTCTTCAAGAATATACATAAAGCATATAGAAATAAGAAGTTTGAAACCTACTTCTCCATTGAAAATGATACACATAAATTTATAAAAATAACAAAGGAGACGAAGATCAAAGAAATAGAATTAAAAGTAAGGAAGATGAAGTGGTGGAGAGTTTATTTCCATTTTGACCATACAAAAGAAATGAGAATTCTTCCGGCTCTCAGACTTCATAATCCAAATTTAAGGATGCTTGTGCCAAAAAGATCCTACACGACCCTAAGGAAGCAATTGCTTAAGAAAACCTTGCTTAAAGAAAAAACGGAAACTAGTAATAAGGAAAATCCCTTAAGCAAGAAGGAAATAACGATGGAGGTTAATCAAAGTCAAAACTCGACTTCAAGCACTGATATTTCTCTATCCTTTGATAGTATTGAGGAGGGATTGCATAATATAACACATTGCGAAATTTCCGCACCCATTTCGCCCATTCATGATGATGAGGATGTTGAAGTAGAACATGGTTTTGAGTTTGAAATGGTACCTTCCTCCTCTTTAACTCCCTCATCTTCCTGTTCTTCTATTCCTTTCCTGCTTCCTTCACCTTCTTCCTCTTACCTCTCTCCTTATGTTCCTCAAAGAACATCAACTCAAGGTTCTACTCCTCCTTACTCTCCAACTAAAATTTCTAATTCTTCTCTTTCTTCCTCCCTGTCTGAATTCGAATTTATGTAGTAGTAATGGATTGGATATCTCTGTTTTTTTTTCTTTTTGTTTTACAAAGGTAAATAAAAGTTTATGAAGTGAGTTAATTTTCCTTCCCTAAAAGGCTGAAATCTTAAAGAGAGGGTAATGTAAACTTTTTTTTTATTTCAACTTTTAGGTTAGTAAAATTATAAACGTTACCCATAAAATCACAAAGAAACTAAGAATTATATCGCTTCTAAATATTTATCAAATATAAAAGTCACCCAAAAATTCATAAAGAAAGGACGCATACTGATAAAATTATTTAACTCAAGTATTTCGTAAATGTGATCGTTTAAGAGAGTGTGGCAATATTAAGGCTTAAGTGTAAAATTAATCTATTTATTTATTTTTATATAAAAGAACAATCGTTTTATTTGAAATATTAAATGTATATACAAAATTAGAAAATTTAAAGAATACATTTGAATCTTTTTGAGCTTCGCAATAATAAAGGATTTTAAAATTACGCTTTGCTTCTTAAATGTTGATATTTGACACCGATAAAATGCCTGCATGAAATGGGGGAATATGAAAGAATCTTTTGTTAATTAAGAAATTACCAATAATTGGGCTACCACATGTTATGTGGATTAAAATAACTAATGTATCTCATGAAATAGTATAATAAGATATTAAGATATTTTAGAATCTAAAATTAATTAATAAGCCTAATTTAATTTAAAAGCTTTTTGTTGTTTTTGAAGAATTTAGGATTGTGACGTCAACAAAGCGTTGTGACGTCATCAAAGCACGCTTTTTGATTTACCTTCCAAAATGATATTTAAAGTATTACAAGAATGGTATTAATATTTGAGATATGAATCATATGATTTTTATTATTTTTTAGTTGTTCATAAAGGAATATTACGGATAAGAATAATATTAGGGCGTTAATAACGTTTCTTTGGTTTGTAACAAATGCTTTTTCTTTGCTATTAAATATAAATTAGTTACCCTTCATTTCTAAAGAAATAATAATAATTATTATTTCAATAAAAATTAATTTCTTTAATATATGAAAAGTATTAAGAACGTTTCATTGAGTTAATAATTTACTTGTTAAACTTCTTACGAATATAGAGCACGAATTAGGATTTGAGAAAGCAAAGCTCTCTCACAAAGCAACTGTAGTTAAACACCTTAGAGCGACATTAGTCTCTCAGCCGAACCTTTTTACCGGGCTCTCAGTGGTTGCTGGTGAATCCCTTACCTCCACTCAGTGGGCTGGTGAGAGGTCCCAATAGATAGTCCGCGCTATCAGGCCTTCTGCCCCCCCGAACTCAGTGGTACTGGTTCCCAACTCATTAGGAGTTCCAGGACTCTCAGTGGTGTCTGGAGTTCAATCCCTACTCACTCAGTGGTGCTGGTGAGAGGTCCCAATGATAGTCTCGGCTATCAGGCCTTCTGCCTCCCCCGAACTCAGGTACTGGTTCCCAACTCATTAGAGTTCCAGGACTTGCAGTGGGTCTGGAGTTCAATCCCTACTCACTCAGTTTGTGCTGTGAGAGTCCCAATAGATAGTCTACGGCTATCAGGCCTTCGCCTTTCCGAACTCAGTGGTACTGGTTCCCAACTCATTAGTAGTTCCAGGACTCTCAGTGGTTGCTGAAGTTCAATCCCTACTCACTCAGTGGTGCTGGTGAGAGGTCCCAATAGATAGTTCCCTATCAGGCTATCAGCCTTCCCCCGAACTCATGGTTCTGGTCCCAACTTCATTGGAGTTCAATCCTTATACACTCATGTGCTGGTGTGAGCGTTCCCTCCCAGTATATAACGAAATTAAGTCTTTACCGTATTTAATTTTTCTATTATCCTTAATTTAGGCTCAAGAGTTATTGTTGGGCCTGTGTGTAGAACTTGTTCCACGCTAACTCCGAAGTCACCATCTTGCCCGCTCATTGAGGTCACGTGTCACATTTTGTGCATAAAATCTTAACTGAAGTACTACGCTACCGATTATGTCTTATTAAATTACCTGTTAGTGTTAAATAAGTATTATGTTTCAATAAAATCATTGTTAATTGCAGATATTTCTCTTTACCTTATAAGGTATTTATAAAGATACTCTTATATATATATATATTATATATATATATTATTATATATATATATATATATATATATATATAATATAAATATATATATATATAGAATAAAATATTCTTTATCATCTAGGTTTACCAAGATTTTGGACATACTTGGGAAATCATTTTTTATTTATGTAAATTATCTCATCAAATGAGTAGCTGCAAATATATAATAATTTTGGGTGAAACTTCTTAAAGTTGGGCAAAATTTAACGGGGTTTCCTTTTCAAATTTGATTACGTCGATATAAATCCGTTGAGTTTTCTTTTTGCTTACTTCTCATTGTGAACACAGAGTAAATGATCTTGGGGAAATGGTTGCCTTGTGGTTTAAATACGCCTTAGTGTTGAATGATCGTTTAAAGGAAAATTAAGAAAAAATTTTAATTGTCATTTTAGATCAATTCCTTCTACTTCTACCTCCTTTGATTCCTTCCATAAACTAAACCAAGAATCCGCATCACAATTAAAATTGTCGCTATTTGTACATACTTTGAATTGGTTAATTTTGTTTTAAATATTCACAGAAATTTAAATATTCACAGAGAGGAGTTAAGAGAACCAAAAGTTGCTAATACAGCTTAGGTATTAATGATAAAAAGTCTGCATTCGAATTGGAAGCATGCAATAAGCTTTAATTTTTGTGAAAATTCTATGAAGTACCAGGAACTTGCACAAATGTTTTATACATTAGTTGACCTAAACTAAAAAAATTTAGGCATTAATATAGTTGCTATCACAACAGATCAAGGTTGCAATTTTACAAAGTGTTTTAAATACTTCGGAGTACCCGTTTCAAAACCTTACTTCAATTTTTAGAATGATAAAGTGTTTCTTTTGAAGGATGAATCTTATTTAATCAAATCCTTTCGAAATACTTCACAGAAGTATAACCAAAATGGGATGACATCAAAAAATGTTATGAACATGATTCAAGCAAAAATTTTAAACTTTTACCAAAAGTTACGGATAAGCATATAAATGTTCCACCTTTTGATGGTACAATCAAAGCTAAGTTAGCAACACAAGTCCTTAGTACATCGATGGCAACAGCAATAAGAAAAACGACTCATTTTAATGATTGTGATAAATTAGGAAGTCATGCTATTGCCACCGCTAAATTCTGTGAAAAAATGAATAATATTTGACATATCATATTTATATAAAGTGTTTTCAGCCTATCCTTTCAAAAAAGCAATATCCATAGACAGTATATCTTGGGAACGTATGAAAATATTTATAATTGGATTGATAGCCGAATTATTGTAGATACTAATTCCAAAAAAATGTAACTACAAGAATAAAATATGTCAGGGTGGTTGCAAACAGCGAATGTTACAATGAGACTTCTAAGAATGCTCTATGAAAATTATAATTGTAAATATCTCTTAACCAGGCGTCTATGTGAGGATGAATTAAAAATCATGTTGCTGATAAAGGTAAACCTTTATTACATATACCAAAATTTTTATCAGATACCCTACCTTGTGCTGCTAGTATTGATATTTCACATATTGTCGAGTACTCAGAATTCCAAGGAGCACATGCTTATAAGTTTTTATCCAACACTGATCATTCTAATATATTTGAGAAGAATGTAATGATATACGTTTCAGGTTATTTAGCTATGAGAATAAATAAGTACCATCCGAATTGTAAAACGTGTGATTTGAAACAGTTAAAAAATATAGCGGCGTTGATCAAACTTTCTTAATGTTAAAAAGTTTCTCATTCAGATTCCTCTATCGGTTTGGTCAACTCAACAGAGAATTTTCACAATTATTTTGTTAAGTGTGGAAATGAGTTGGGGAAAAGTTAAACCTTCGGTATTTCAAATGTGATTTGAAGAAATATCTTGTTCAAAATTTTAGATAAATTTACAGGTTTTGAGTTTTGTGATGAAAATGTAAAGAAATTTTTTATATCATTATTAGTTCGAATGCGGAGAAATTATATTTTAAAATTTAAAAATGAAAGCGTGCGAAAAGAAAGTATTTCATTACAGAAAAAAAGAAAGTAGAGATTTTTCTAAATATATAAAATATGATTACAATTTGCTTGCCTAAGTTCTGTAAAAAATTTCTCAAAAACGCGCCTGAAAGTTTTTTTTTCTCTCTGTAATGATATGCAATTTACCTTTTATAATATATATATATATATATATATATATATATATATATATATATATATATATATATATATATATATATATATATATATATATATATATGAGTGAAAAATATATATATATATATATGAGTGTATTTTCTTTGCATATTTTTTGTTATTTATGTAAATATTTATGCAATTAATACGGTATGGCAAAGAATAATATTTTGCGTTGGGTTATACAATTATTGATTGTAAAACAAAATTTAACGGGGTTTCCTTTTCAAATTTGATTACGTCGATATAAATCCGTTGAGTTTTCTTTTTGCTTACTTCTCATTGTAAACACCGAGTAAATGATCTTGGGGAAATGGTTACCCTGTGGTTTAAACTCGCCTTAGTGTGTTGAATGATCGTTTATAGGAAAATTAAGAAAAAATTTTAATTGTCAATTTGGATCAATTCCTTCTACTTTTACCTCCTTTGATTCTTTCCATAAACTGAACCAAAAATCCGCATCACCCTTAAAATTGTTGCTATTTGTACATACTTTGAATTGGTCAATTTTTGTTTTAAATATTCACAGAAATTTAAATATTCACAGGGAAGAGTTAAAATAACCAAATTTGCTAATACAGATTTGGTATTAATGATAAGAAGTCTGCATTCGAATTGGAAGCCTGCAATAAGCTTTTATTTTTGTGAAAATTCTATGCAGTACCAGGACCTTGCGCAAATGTTTTATACATTAGTTGACCTATACTAAAAAATTTAGGCATCAATATAGTTGCTATCACAACAGATCGATGAAGCAATTTTACAAAGTGTTTTAAATACCTCGGAGTATCCGTTTTAAAACCTTACTTCAATTTTGAGAATGAGAAAATGTTTGTTTTGAAGGATGTATCTTATTTAATCAAATCCGTTCGAAATACTTCACAGAAGTATAAGCAAAATGGGATGACATCAAAAAATGTTATGAACATGATTCAAGCAAAAATTTTAAACTTTTACCAAAAGTTACAGATAAGCATATAAATGTTCCACCTTTTGATGGTACAATCAAAGCTAAGTTAGCAACACAAGTCCTTAGTACATCGATGGCAACAGCAATAAGAAAAACGACTCATCTTAATGATTGTGATAAATTAGGAAGTCATGCTATTGCCACCGCTAAATTCTGTGAAAAAATGAATGATATATTTGACATATCATATTTATCTAAAGTGTTTTCAGCCTATCCTTTCAAAAAAGCATTATCCATTTCTTGGGAACGTATGAAAAAATTTATAATTGAATTGATAGCTGGGTTATTTATTGTAGATAAGAATTCCAAAAAATGTAACTACAAGAATAAAATATGTCAGGGTAGTTGCAAACACTAAATGTTACAATGAGACTTCTAAGAATGCTCTATGAAAATTATAATTGTAAATATCTCCTAACCAGACGTTTATGTCAGGGTGGATTGGAAATTTTTTGGGGGATTGATAAGAAAAAAAGAGGTGTGTTGAGGGAAAATACAGTTGCTTTCAGTTCAAAGATTCGTTTAAAATTGTTGCATTCCAGTCATTATTAAAGCCATCCGAAGCAGGAAATTGTGTTGCTGATAAAGGTAAATCTTTATTACATATATCAAAATTTTTATCAGATAGCCTACCTTGTGATATTTCAGATATTGACGAATACTCATAATACAAGGGGCACATGTTTATAAGTTTTTATCCAATACCGATCTTTCTAATATATTTGGGAAGAATAATGATATACGTTTCAGGTTATTTAGCTATGAGAATAAATAAGTACCCTCCGAATTGTAAAAAGTGTGATTTGAAACAGTTAAAAAATATAACGGCGTTGATAAAACATTCTTAATGTTAAAAAGTTTCTCCCTCAAATTCCTCTATCGGTTTGGTCAAATAAACAGTTTTGAGTTTTGTAATGAAAATGTAAAGAAATTTTTTATTTCATTGTGTTCGAATAGGGATAAATTTTATTTTAAAATTTAAAAATGAAAGCGTGCGAAAAGAAAGTGTTTCATTGCAGAAAAAAAGAAAGGGGAACTTTTTTTTTTTAATATTTAAAATATGCTTACAATTTGCTTGCCTAAATTCTGTAAAAATTCTCTCTCAAAATAGTACCTGAAATAGTTTTTAGCTCTCTGTAATGATACGCAATTTACTTTTTATAAAATGTTTGTAAATAGGTTTGTATATATATATATATTTTTTACTAAGTATATTAATTCTTTGTTCTGGTTTATATATATATAATATATATATATATATATATATAATAATATATATATTATATATTATATATATATATTAGTATATATATATATTATATATATATATATATATATATATATAAATTGTATATTTTTTTTCTGAAAATTTTTTATGTAATTTTTTTTTTATGGAATTAAAACGGTATGCCAAATAATAATATTTTGTGTTTGCTTATACAATTATTGATTGTAAAACAAAATTTAACGGGTTTTTCTTTTCAAATTTCTTTCATCGACATAAATCTGTTGAATTTTCTTTTTGCATACTTTCTCGGTCAGTGTCTAAAGCCGACATCATGTAACTCGAGAACGGTAGCACCTACAGTAAAACAAATTATAGATTTGGAATCAGCGGAAAAGTTTAAGGAGGGGTTTTTAATTATATATATATATATATATATATATATATATATATATATATATATATATATATATATATATATATATATATATATATATTATATATATATATATATATATATATATATATATATATAAGGGAAATTTTCCTAGACTAATGGAGATGGAGCTTTTTTGACTGGGATGAACGTAAGAAACGTGATTAGGGAACCCTTCGAAAATGTGCATAAAATGGCAGTGATGAAGAGGTGATAGTGAATAGGAGTGGGTTTGATGGTGTGAGAAAATATAGTTATTTTGGGGATGAGGTAATTAGTAGAGTTAGAAAGTTGAAAAATGGTAAATCAGGAGAAATAGATGGAATAACTGGTGAAATGATCAAGAATGGAAGTGAGATTGTGATTGACTGGATATGGAAGTTTTGTAACAATGCGATTGTGGAGGGTATATAGTTCCGAGAGATTGGAGGAAAGCAGTGAGAGTATAAGCTGGTACTTTGGTTGATAGAGTGCGTCGAATGTCTAAGGAGTTGATTAATTAAGAACAAGGTGCATTTGGAAGAGGTAAAAGATGTGTAGATCAAATTTTTAAATTGAAGCAAATGAGACAAAATTTGAGAAATTTGGTATTGAAGATCGATATGTTTACTTTCTTTAAGTTTATAAGAAATTTCCTTGTTTAGTAATTTAAACTGAAACCCTCGGTATAGGTTACTATTATATAAGCGCTTTAAATTACTAAACAAGGAAATTTCTTATAAACTTAAAAAAAGTAAACATATCGATCTTCAATACCAAATTTGTTATGATAAACTACGGAATACTCTTGTCATTTATTGATTTTTTATTTCTTACTAACAAATCACGTCACTCATTTTAAAGCGCATAGAACTTTGTAAGTCTAATCACAAGGCTAAACTTAAGTCACCTTTCATCTAAGTTGCTGTCATCTGATGAAAAAAGGTTGCTCAGTCTAGGTCTAAACTTTAATTTACCTCTTTTCAATATTAATTTTGTAAAATATTTTGGGGCTTTTGAGAGTCTACTTTATTCCCTCAAGAGTTATGAACCTTTTAATACTGATTTTAAAAATGTTACCCTCAAAATCAAACATATCGCACATAAGCATTTCTATAAATTTAACCCTGCCAAAATTTTCTCTTTTTTAATTTCTAAATCAGATTTTGCTATTTTAAGAACCCTTAAACATGAAACTTCAGTTATCATATGCAGACCCGATAAGGGACATGGAGTGGTTTTACTAAATAAATCAGACTACACTGACAAACTAAACCTGGTCCTTTCGGACACCACAAAATTCAACCCTATAACTAATAAATGCCCCATTAATTTATCCCTCTCCTTGGAAGATAAAGTTAACCGCTTTCTGAGGAAGCTTCTGAAGGCGGAAAAGATTAGTAAGTCGACTTTTAATGATATTTATGCTCACGGTTCATCTCCTGGCATCCTATACGGACTCTCCAAAATTTATAAGACTAATGTACCGATTAGACCAATTTTAACAGCATTCAATACGCACAACTATAAATTAGCTAAATATCTGGTCCCTCTATTATCCCCATTCACTATTAATGATTACTCGATTAAAAATTCGTATCATTTTAAAGACTGGCTTTATAGTATTGATCTACAGAATTATTATCACATGACAAGCTTTGATATCGAGTCTCTCTACACCAACATCCCTATTAACGATGCCATCAATATCCTACTCGACAGCATTTTTTCCTCAGTTTCCCAGTTCAATGGCTTCGACAAAAAGGAATTTAGTACACTTTTAAAACTTGCTACTCAGAACTGTACTTCTTTTTTGGTAACACTCTATATGCCCAGACCAACTCCCTAGCCATGGGCTAGCCATGGGCTCGCCTTTGAGCGCTATTTTAGCTAACGCTTACCTGATTCACTATGATAAAACATATGGCTTGAATAAATGTCTCCACATGCAGTTCAAACCCACATTCTGATAATTGCATAATATCTGACGCCCACCTCTCTATGGCTGGTTCACTAGGGTGAAACCTAAATTACCAATTTTTTTTAACTTAACATAAACTCCCAGCTACTAACATAACCTTACACGGCATGAAGACGAACAAATTAATTCCCTTCCTTTTTTGATCTGTTTTATTAAAAAAACTTGCAAATACGATTTTCCAACTTACGATTTGCAGAAAGAAACCTTCATGAATTAAGGCCTAAAAATTCTTCAGCCACATTTCCTTTGTCATTTAAAATGTAATAGCATAAAAACCTTGTTATTTAGAGGCTTCCACCTAACATCCACTTACAACCTAAATGCATTTGATGAATTCGAATTTTTTTGTGAAAACTATTTTTTTTTCCAATTTATAAATTTTCCCCACTCTGCTTAATTATAAATAATTAATTAGGTTCGAATTCTCGATAACTTGCATAATACTGACGTCAAAGACAATTATATCCAAAGCTGAAATATATTTGTACTGCCGTTATACGAACACATCCATATCAACTTTTTTAAAGATCTTTCCCATCTGTTACGTGTATTAGTTTCCCCTCAATTAGACATTTAATTTAATCTTTAACTCTTCTTACAAAATAGTCGTCAAATCTGTTAATCATAAGTGACAAAACTCCTAATTTCTTCTTTTCGTATCTCTCTGTCTTTAACAAATTTTGTATGAGGCGACTGTGACGTCCGCTTACTAGGGAGCCTACCCTACGTCCAATATAATGTCAGAAATCAATGATACACAGAGGTTTTTCATACCCGCACTAATTCTTTGCTTAATTCCCCTGCTTATTCAGCTATACGTGACCATGCTCACACCCATGATCACCCTTTTATTATATTCAAATTTCTCTATATTATCACAACAGTTTAACAACCAAATCCTGAAACATTTTGAATCCTCTATTACATTGCCTAACATTAACACCTTCTCTCAATTAGCGACATGTGTCCTTTTAAAGTGCAGCTGCTTTGGAGTTTTTGACTCTGTCTTTCAAGAAAGTTTCCCGATGTTAATTAATAATAACTTTTTTGTGTTTGTTTTTAGGAAAAACTTGTTTCTGTAATTATTTTGGTGAGTGTTTTATCCTAGATTAGTCATTTGCACCTCTTAAATTATTTAAATGGTTTCCCTTTAATAATAAAATTCATTTATTACTATTTTATTTTCCCGTGATAATACTTTTTCTGTGTTGGTCCTGAGGATTTTGTGTTGTTTGTATTGCTTTAAATTTATTTATGGATATTTAATAATGCATGTTAATGATGATATTGACACCAAATGAATATTGTTTAATTTCTAGCTATAGTTAATTTATATTTTTATTTGTATATTTATTGTTTGTTTTATTTCATAAATTTATTTCTTTTTTGTAGCCTGATGATGGAAACTGATGTTTCCGAAACGGTGTGTATATTTTGTTCATTAGAAGTTTTTTCAATGCGTCTGTCTGGCAGCCTTTCCGTGCTGCTTTTTATTCTCTTAATATATATATATATATATATATATATATTAACATTATATATATATATATATATATATTATATAATATATAATATATGATATATATATAAGTATATATTATATAATATATATTTTATTTATATGTATTTTTATATATATATATATTAACTGATTCTCTTCAACTCTCTATCAACATTCTGTACGGCCGAAGTTTTTCATTACCTTTATAACGCTAACCTTATTTTCCTTTCCCAGGTACCCCTTGATTTAGGCTTATCATGTATTTTTGTTTTTGTAACTCACCCATCCCTTCATGCAAAAATTGTTTTTGTTAAGGTGCTACACCACATTTGCAGTGAATTTTTCGGCCAACTTTTTGAAGGCCAAAGCCGTACTCCGCATGTGTGGGCATGGTAATTTTTTGGGCGGTCCGTTGGTTCGGCTGGTTCGTCCTATACACGAACGTTATTCCATCCTCTTGTCGGTAAATTTGTACAGAGACAAAGGAAGCGAATGTATAAGATTATTACCTCCATCCACACATTGTATACAATTTTGGGTATTTATTTTGTGTTATCTTTGTAAGGGGTTTCTAATAAGTGTATCATACTATTTATTTATATGTAAAAAAAATTTTAAAAAATATATGGCCAGCAATCCTTCCCGAAGAGTTCAGGCATGTTAACTAGAAAACTATAACAATGTTACAGGAAAATAAATAACATTTTGTTTTAATTAAGTAATTTCATCAAGGAAACTTAAAAAAAAAAAATTATTTTTATTCTAATAATTTATAATAACTTCTTTAAATTTTAGTAATATCTTAAACCTGAAATAGTCAAGCTCCTGTTGACCTTGAAAGCTGCAGTAGTCCCGAGACCAAAAGTTGCCAAGTCATAGTCTGGATTATCGTCAATATGTATCTTAAAAACTATTAATGCTACAGTAAAACGGAATACATTGCTGGAATGCTGGTCCAATTTTAGTGCTGAAAAAAAAAAAAACATATATCTCAAAAACTACAATAGCTACAGCGAAAAGGAATACATTTTTTATAATATATATATATATATATTATATATATATATATATATATAGATATATCAAAAACTACAATAGCTATCAGCGAAAAGGAATACATTTTTGGAATCCTGGTAAAATTTCACATATGAAAATGTAAAAAAAATAAAAATAAAAATTATTTGTTAATAATTATAGTAATCATGATTAGAAGGCTATTTAGAGACTTTATTGGTTTCTCGTTAAATAAATAGAACTTTTTATTAATTTGCTTTTTTTTTTTTTATCTAAAAGAATACCCAAGGGTATACCGCCCGATGGCAGGAGTCGGGGGGTCTCTCGGCTACTTTCCGGGGAACTACGGGGTTAGGATTATTTCCCCCTCCGGGGGGGTCTTCGGAACCCCGCTCTTTGGTATTTTGGGTGTCGCGGGGGTTCCCTCCGCCCCTCCTACGGGGTATGGAAAACAATCCGCCCCTATAGTTCTCCGTCGGCTCGGCCCCCTAGTGTGCCTAATAAAGAAAAAAGTTTAATAGAAAGTCTATTTATTTTAACGAGAAACCAATAAAAGGTCTCTAAATAGGCCTTCTAATCATATTAACTATATATTTTAACAAAAAAAAAAAATTTTTTTTTTTTTTTTTACATTTCCTATGTGAAAGTTTACCAGATTCCAAAAATGTATTCCTTATCGCTGTAGCTATTGTAGATGCTGAGATATAAATATATTATATATATAGTATATATATTATATATATATATATATATATATATATATATATATATATATATATATATATATATAATATATATTATAATTTTGGTTTTTAACACTAATCCTATAAAAGGAAGTTACATATCGTGGCGTGATATCGATGATCACGCAAATCTGCTCGTGCATCCCTGGCAGGTGACGTGTTAGCTAAAACTCCCCAATAGAAAGATCCCCCCAGATTTTTGAATATTTAAGAATGGGTGCTAATTTTTGATAAATGTTTAATTTTTTATAATTTTTTCTTTTTTATTCTTTATTAAGGGCTCGAGCCGACGGAGGGACAGAGGGGGACGAAGTCCCCCCCGTCGCTCCCCCGCCTGAGGCGAGAGACCCGACTCTTTCTCTATTTTGCTATTTAATTTTGGTATTCTTTAGTTAAAAAAAAAAGAAAAGCTGTTATTGTCAACCTTTTCGCACTATTGAATGAAATAATCGAGAAAAAATCGATTACATTGTTCTGTGAGGCTTTCGATTATTATCGGTTAACTACCCTTTAAAGGAGAACGTTCCTATTGGTTTTTGGTTTTTTTTTTTTTTTTTTTTTTTTTTTTCGTTTTTTTAGTGGTTTTTTTTTTTTCACCGCACACTAAAAATTAAGTTGGCCCAGCATTCCTTCTTCCCTTGTATGCGTATTAATATTTTGGTAAGATACATAGACGGACAACTCCTAAGGACGCTTGGCGCCTGTAGGGAGTTTGCCTAAGATACCGTTTTTGTGAGAATATGTAATTTTTCTTTTTATATTCGCTTTTTCCACGGTGGTGAGCCGACGAAGGGAACAGCAACGGTGGGGGCGAAAGTCCCCCCGTCGTCCCGAGGCCGAGAAACCCCGAATCTATCCATCTTTCTTGTTTACCTGTGGGTATTCGTTAGTTCGTCCGTTTTTAAAAAAAGAAAAATTCAACATTTGGCACCTTTCCGTCCTCAGTCGGAGTAAGCGGCATCTTCGAATTGTCAAAAAACTGTAATATTTTCACCACTTTTAGAATTATTAATTTATTTTAAAATGCGTTATTTTTTTATTTTTTTATTTTAATGTTCCGCGGTAGAAAATGTCTCTCTGATTAATAAAAATGGCTATTATTCGTGTAGCTGTTTATAGTTTTCTGTAAGAAAAACAAGTTTATTTAGGCATTGCTCGAAAAATATATTTAAAAATATTTTAAAAATTTGTGAAATACATGAAATTTTGGGAATCCAACCTAAATGGAGCTATAATAGGCCAACAAGTTGCAATTAGGCCCTAACTTTGGCAAGTTAATTACAGTCTCGCCTTCACTATAAGTACTATAGCCCATAGCTCAATTATATTTATTTCAAAACTGTTATCTCCATTTACCTTCAATCTATTAATCTATGCACTATGCTTCTTTATAGAGAAATATCTTCAAGAGCGCTGAAAAAAAGACTAGGGTTTTGTATAAAAGGGTAGTTGTTGGGTTCCATGAGACAATAAGGCCCAGAGGCGCTTCAACCGGCCCGATTTTTTATAAAAATCACAGGGATATAATACAGAAAAAAAAATAATGGTACTAGTAGCGCAGAGGGGCTTTCACCCCAATTTTATAAAAATCACAGGATTTAAAAAAAAAAAAAAAATAATAAAAAAAAAACGTGGCAGTCTCTTTAGGAAAAAATTTATAGCCTCTCAAAATTAAAATTAACTCCATCGGATTTTTCTTATAAATATAAATATTATATATATATAACTATAGGATCAGTATAGATATGACTAATTTATTCATTAATTATGATTAATTATGATTTATATATATATATATATATATATAATATATATATATATATATATTCAAAAAATCACCAAATATACTCTAAAAAAATAATAGTGAAGCATAAAAAGCCCAAAAGGATTTAAGTTTTTAGGATGAAAAGTTACAGCCTATCAAAGTTAAAAATTTTCTCATAGGCTTTCTTATAAAAAAAATTAGTGGGCCTCGTGCTCGTTTTAGGGCCATCCTAGTTCAGGTTATAATAAGATTTGTTAAGTATACATAGATTTTCTCCGTGTATACCTAAAACATATCATAAACTGAACTTAATTAATCAGATTGTTGATAATCGTAAAAAACATGTTTATCGAAAAAAAAATGCATTAGATATATCAATTATCTTATATTACTGTCTCTATACTTTTAATGCTTAATAACAAATTAATTCTTTAAATTTTTAATATTTAGTTTGGGGTATTCCACCTAAAGTAAGTTTTGGTAACTAATCACTACAACTTTGAGAGGCTGTTACGTTTTTTCCAAATGAGACCATCACGTTTGGTTTTTTTATTCTTCATTATTATTGTTTTAGAATAT
>JABUQX010006125.1:32500-60529 GCA_015478945.1 Trachelipus rathkii
GAAAGAAAGAATTAAGGGGATCAAATTTTAGCTTCAGAACACTTTTTCTTAAAACTTGTAAATTAAATTTTTATTTTTTTAAATTATGGTTAGGTTGCATACAAGAAAGTCCAAAGAATCTTTTTAAATAATGAAACAAAGATAGCCTTTTCTTCAAAGAAAATAGACTACTGCTCAGATTCAAAACTTTAAACTTTCAACTCTTGACTTCGTATTTATGAATCATATTTAGTCGAGAATTGTGAAAAATACATCTGTAATCGAAAGAATTCACGAATATGAACTCTTATCTCTTGAAATTTCACCAATTTAAATGCTAATTATGTCATCTTTAATTAGAGTTCTTTTTGATTAAATGAAGATTTAAAAAACTCACTAGGTAAAGGTTTGGATTTTGGAACCATTCGTTCAAAGTTGAATATCTGTCGGAAAATATTACTTTTTGAAAATTTACTAAGAAGTCTACGTGGTGCTCTCATGTATGAATTTAGTCCACAAAAACAAATTAACTTATTTCAAATATTAAAAGTTTGGAATTTAAAACATTTCCAGAATATTCACCCAAAGTTAAGATACGTTTTATCATAATCGATATCAGTGACAAACATGATCTAGCAAAAAAATAATTTTAATAATAACCAAGTCCGACCTGGGTTTCGGTGTTGTTCTTCAAGAAAGGAATGATTCTGTCAGTAAGACATTTGAAATTTTTGCCGATACATAAAATTTAAAATCATTACAGAAAGCCGACTGAAAATTGTCCATTGCGTTGAAGATAAGTTATCAGATTATTAAGAAAATTAAAAAATTCTAATATGGTTAGTAATGAACTCTATTCTCTTTATTCTTAGGGGTGACAAACTGGGAATTTTGTACGGACTTACCTAACTTCTTAAACCTGATCACTAATGATAAGCTTTTAAAATTCTTCATCCCTATGTTAACAAATTTAACTTAGAATACTTATACCATCAGGACAAATTTTCATTTGTTAATGAAATTATAAAATTTTCAAACGCCAGTAAATATCTTAAGCAAGTTTTGATGTTCAAAATTATTTACAAATGTACCCATTGGACGAAACATTGGAAATAATTTTAAACACATTATTTGAAAACACTTAAACAATTGTGCCTTAGACGAGCGCTTTCCAACATTTTTCCTCTCCTAAACCTCTTGATTAGGCTTTTCATTTATTAGTTAGTACCCCATTTTCTCATAACAACCCCCCCCCCCACACACACCATCACTTCACCCAAAAAATTTAATTACAATCAATTACAGTTAATTAAAAATGTTAATGACATTTGGGGGAACATTGATGTTTTTAGTTTCTTAAATAGTGTTAACTTTATTTCTTACCCGAATATGCATATCAGGTGTTGCATGCACCGTGATCCTTTTGGCCATGTAAATCATCAGACTGCTTCGAAGTACTTACAATTGCCAAATCAGCAGGTTGAATTCCATTGCTAGTTGCTGCTCTACTAAGAGTTTCAGTTTACCCATTTTGAGACACAAAACAATATGAACAGAAAGTCTTGCTCAAAATATTAAATAATTGCTAAACGCTTCAAATTAAACATAAAAAAAACGCACATAGGCCTATTAATACACGTTACTCACTTGATGCCCAATTGAACATTACAATGATGGGGGAAGACACTTGCGTAATCGCGTGATATGATTAATGTCGTTCTCCGCCATTACCAATATTATTTTCACATACCCCTAACCGGTCTGCCGAGTACCCCCAGGTGTACCCGTACCCTAGGTTAGGAAGCACTGGCTTAGAAAATCAAAGTTTTAAGGAATTTCTTCATATATCTACAAAGGACAAAATTCATTGCTTAATCTAAAATTTAATAAAAAAATTGACGTTGTTGCGATAGATGTCCATTAGATCGCACCTAAGTTATAAATCTTCATCTGCTATTATGAAACAATTTTGCTTTACTGAATGTCTTGCTTTATTCAGGTCTGTTTTGTACAGATGATATATTAATGGTTCCTTAATGCTTTTTCAATTTACTGACCATGTTTTTGCGATATATCAACTCAAAATACCATAACGTTCAAATTCGACGTTGAAATAGAGAAGAATAATTCTTTGGATTTTCTAGATATTAACATAAACAGTATAAGAACTAATTTGAAACTAATGTTTATAGAATCCTACTTTCACAGGGTTGACAACTAACTTTAATTCTTTCATTCCTTACGCTAATAAAATTGCCTTAATCAAAACTTTTTGACAGAGCATATAAAATACCTTTATCATATTTAAACCTCTTGAAAGAATTGAACTTTCTTAAAATTATTATTCTTGAAAAATGGGTTCCCGAAATTTATAATTGATACTATATTTAGAAAACAACTTTCGGTACAAGTCTAAATGAAGAGGCGTAAATTTATGAAAGCGAAAAAGATAAAAAAATTAATAATTTTAAGGGTGAAATGTAGATTATAAAGGGTAAAAAAAAAAAAATCAATTTACATGTAAAACTTATCTAACTCATAAAATTTAAGGTTAAATTTTTACTTAGTTTAAATTTTTAAAATGTTTGGTAAAAATAATTACTTACATTAATGTTAATATATTTAATTGAAGTTGAAGTTTAATAATGTCAACATTACATTCCTTTTTATAATATATATATATATATATATATATATATATATATATATATATATATATATATATATATATATATATATATATATATATATATATATATATATATATATATATATATATACATGTAAAAGCGTTCTTGTTTAAAATTCTGCAATATCTTTAATATTATTTCAAATAGATTTTTCCCTTTTATATTGTGAATTCTACTTGCTTCTCCAAAGTATCATCATATTAATGATCATTACATTCATCAGCTTTGTTTTCTTTAGTTTTCTATTTAATATTAGTTTTCGTATTTTCTCTTCAACTGTCATGTTTTGTCACCAATGGCTATTGATTGGGTCAGTACAAACTTGAGAAGGAATTCAAGATGATTTAATAAAATTGTCTTTCTTAATTTAATGCAATATAAGCTAATCTACCCCATAATTTAACCCTACCTAACCTACCTAACCTAATTTAACTTAACGTAACGTAACTAATGCAGTCAACTAACCTAACAACCTAACTAATCTAATCTAACCTAACCTAACCTAACCTAGCCTAACCTGGCTTAATCATAACGTAACCTAACCTAAGGTAATCAAATTTCAAATTAAAAATAATGATTTATGTTACCTCCCGCAAGTAGTTTTTGAATTTAACACACTCTGGTTGACAAATATTTAATTCTTTGTTTTAATGTAATGTAATTAAATAAAATAAAAATAAATTAAATACTAAATATTAAAAAATAACTACAACATTTTTTTTAGCACCAATACAGTTTAATAATTAAATAAATTGTTTAAAAACTTAAAATATAAATAAAATTAAAAAGAAAAGAATTAAAAATTTATCGAGCTTCACCAATACTTGTAAATATTGAATAACTTATTTTCTCTTTCCTTGGGTAAATTTTACTTTTTCATTATTAACAAAACTTCACCAAAGAACGTAAGAAAAAATTAACATGACCCAAATAAATTTAGCAAGAAATAGTGTTCAGAAAGTATATATATATATATATATATATATATATATATATATATATATATATAAGAGTAGTATATATATATATATATATATATATATATATATATATATATATATATATATATATATATATAACTATGATGCATATACACATGCCATAGATATATATATAAATATATATATATATATATATATATATATATATATATATATATATATATATATATATTTCATTATTTTTGAATACATTTGTTTGATCATCCCTCAAACGCCACATAAATCCACACATATATATGAATGTAAATAATTCCTATTCGTTCATTTACGTATTTTATTTTTATATTTAAGAATACTCCACCTACTTTCAATGTTTCGAGTATGAGCACCGGTTTGACTATCAACAAAATATTTACTCTGATTTACAGTGAAATGTTTAAAATTATAATTAGAAATTTTTGTCTATTATACGATCTTCCTTATTCGGCAATAAAATCCCACTCAGACACCATAGAATTCTACATTTGAAAAAATAATTTTTTCATTTTAATGGTCTTTCTACTGCATTTATATATTTAATTACCAGAGCTGGGCGTTGCGCCACCGAGTTGCGCCTATGGCGCACTATCAATTTGTAGGCGCAACAATTTTTAAAAAGGCGCACAGCCAATTCTCTACGCCTATAGCCGCGCCTATGAACAGGAACAAAGCATTTTTTTTACCCTTAAAAGTTAGAACTTAGAAGCGTGGCAAACTTGTATTATACTAAAAACCAGTGTAAAACTTTTGTATATATATATATATATATATATATATATATATATATATATATATATATATATATATATATATATATATATATATATATATATAACTATTTCAGTAGTTCTTAACTACAAATAAATAAATTGGCAACTATGGCTCTGAAAATTTTCAACTTCTTCAGCGCTCGTGCTGAACCTCCTGGCGGAAAACATGGACCACAAGGACATGGAGGAAGAAGAGGACGTGTAGATATTAGTTTATGGTGTTTTAATTACAAAAATTAATAAATGTTTTTTTTCCTATAGCGGCGCTTTACTCTTGAATTAAAGTTTACCAAAAATAAATTTAGCAAATATTTAGCCGGCCGGCGAAAGTCGCAGGCGCAAAGCGTTGATGTGACAAAAATATATAGGGGCATAGGCGGGCATTAGTCCACATAGGCGCAGGCGCACTCAAAAATTATAGGCGCGCCCAGCTCTGTTAATTACTTTCTTATTAATACTTTTCATATAGCGGTTTATAATTGTTTCCACACTAAGTTCTTGCACGGTCACCTGGCGTATATAGTTGTTAAATCACGATAACTCAAATGATTTGAAAATCTGAAAAACACAAAATAAAATTTAAATTTAATAAAGGTTGATATGGAGTATTTAAGACTATTAATAAAGCCCTTGTTCGCTATCTTTGACTGATCCAGCCTATTTCGCTTCATAGAAAATAGGCAGAGGAAAAAAATATCAGAAAAATAAATAAATTTATAACTTTGGAGGTTTTCAGCAACATTTAATAGTTTTTGTTGATCATATATATATATATATATATATATATATATATATATATATAGAGTATATATATATATATATATATATATATATATATATATATATATATATATATATATATATATATATATATGTATTTCGATTTCTGTATATATATATATATATATATATATATATATATTACATGATACCACTACTCACGGGCAATGCCCTTTTCAAAAGGAGGGGGCAAAAACATAAATAAATAAATTAAAAAAAAATTACAAAAATAAAAAGAAATTAAAATAAATGGAAAGTAAACCAACCCTGTAACTTGCCTAACAATCCTCAGTAAGCGACGTGAACTTAAAGGAGAGGAAGATTAAACACAGCAGAAAGAAGAATGGAGTTCCAGAAACAGTTTGTATTGAAAGAAGGAGGTACCCCAACGAGTGACTGGGCCTCCCAATATTCACACAATTTTCTATGAGAAAACAAGGCACCTCTTGTGTTATTTGTCCAGTATTAAAAGGAATGTTAGAGCTCATTCTCTTGAGCACCTGCCGTTGTAATACCTACAGTGAGGAGAGAAACAAACGTCACGTCAGAGGAAGAGGGCCTATGAATGTAGAATGGGACAGGGGTTTATGTTCTCTACTTAGGCTGAACTTTATCCAAAGGAGGTGGAGCCTGGATCCAACTCTGTCAGAACACATTCAGGATAATAAGACCCTTATACACTTAGATATCTGAGCAGAGAAAATTAACGTACCCGAACAGCGAATTCCCAGCTTTTTTTTAGGTCATTTTAGCAACCGATGTGATGTGATGTCTCAAAACATCAATATTGGTAATAGTCCAAGAATGCAGGTTATTGGTAAGACACAGAGTCGTCAAAGGATAGGAAAGTTAGAGGTGTTTAGAGGGAGATATAAAGAAGTTGAGTTTTCAAAGAGTTGAACCAAGATTACGGTTACCCCCCACTGAGAAATCCCGACCAAATCGGCAAGAATTGAATCAGAAAGCAATATATATATATATATATATATATATATATAGAGGAGTATATATATATATATATATATATAATATATATATATATATATATATATATATATATATATATATATATATTGTAAAATTTTTAATTATTATATCAAAATGTTAAATAAATAAAAAATATTTAATTTATCTACTGTTTATGATAAAGACTATTTACTATAGAAAGATGGTTGGAAAAGGTATTTGTAGATATTATTTGCAAAACGTTATTTTTATATAATGTAGTTTATTTTTCTCTATTTTTTTAATATATATTTCATTCCATAAATAATCATAAAATTAAAGTTCTGATTTGTTGAAGACTTAAAAACTTGCCATTCAATTTATAAAAGTTATATCTTTTATTTCGGTTTTCCTTGATGCAAACTAAATATTTATGGACAACTAAAGTAATTTATATTACTATTTTGTTACTTTTTTAAAAGCTTATATTTTATTTTATTAAATCAGTATTTTATATTGATTATTAACGATATTTATGTAAACTATTGATGTCGGCAATTACGGGATATCGCTGAATGCTGTTTAAACTTTTGAGCTCCTCACAATTATATTTTTTGAAAGACCTATTAAAGTTGTGACCAAAGCTTCCATTTTAAGACTGATTCGTCCTAATTTTAAGAGTTAGTTAATAGATTTATGTTTTTTTATATATTCCTAATTATCCAAATAATTTATTTATAGTTAAATGTGTTATGAAATAACTTTTACAAATAACATTAGTTTCTTCCATAAATAACTTCAATATTCTTATTATTGTTATTTCTTTCGGTTGGCATTCCTAGCCATCTTGATTTATTTTGTTAAGGATAAAAATTACTTTTAGGAATGCTTTAGGTTTATTATAAATAAATTAGCCACAAGATTTATTAAATTCGATATGATTTGATGTATTTATTTATTTTATTAATTTTAAATATTCTTAGGTAAAGTAATTGTGTATAATATTTTTTTTATAAGGTTAACAATATTTTTGTATTTATTTAGTCCCATTTAGTTATAATGGGAGAATGAAGATTATTTAGTTACCCTTTATTTTTGAGCAGGTACAAGTAATTTTGACATAAGTTAGTTTATCTTTTTATTTATATTGCATAAACTTAGTTTAGTTGTAGTTCATTATTATTTAAGACTCGACCGTTGAATCTTCATTTCAGAATATCTTAGGCACCGAAAATCTACTCGAAAGGAAGAACAAGGAGTTGATCTCCTTAGAGTTCTCTCTGCTAGCAACTGTAGTCTGACTACTTTAGGAAAGTTTAACTTTTCAGCTGGCGTCAATCTTAGTTGATACTGAGTTGACAACCAAGGCTTATAGTTGGTACTATCTGCCAAAACCAAGTCTTTAGTTGGTACTGAATATTGCCCCCCTCTGAGAGAGTTGGTACTGTCGCCTAGCTTTAATTAGCTATTCCCACCAGTCATACTTAGTTGATACTGAGTTGACATCCCCGGCATTTAGTTGGTACTATCTGTCAAACCCAAGTCTTTGGTTGATACCAAAGATTGGTTTCCTCTGAGGTAGTTGGTACTGCCGCTTAGCCTAACGGCTACTCCCACCTGTCCGGTTGGTACCAGACAGTATAGTAGCTACTAGTTGGTACTGGTACTGCTCCCTTATCCCGGTAGCTGGTACTACCCCAAGTTTGTAGCCAAGCTTGCCCCCTTTTATGTATCATTTTTTTTATTCCCCTATATGTAAATATTGAACCTATGCACGCTTACTCCGAAGTTGTATTACGCTACTATATTTTGTATTAAATTTATGTATTATTAAAGTTGTCTCTTTTATCCTGCCACCATTAGCCGTATCTTTAAAGTTCAAATTTTACATTGGTTAGCAGCGGTGTTGACATATTTACATTAGTAGTTAATCTTAGAGTAAATATCGTAAATAGTTATCCTTAAACAGGTGGCAGGTAATTTTTTTTTAATATTTTGCATTTCTTTAATAGTAATAATGGCAACCGAAGAAAATAACAGTAATTTACAGTTTTCTAATATACTAGGTAAAATCAAACCATTCAATGGGAAGACAAGCTTCAAAAGCTTTATTAATCAGTTCAATACGAGGTCAAATTTAGAAAATTGGAATGACGATAATAAGGTCAATTTACTTAAATGTTTATGTATTGATTCTGCTCAGACTTATTTACATTCAAACCCAGAAATTAATGACTTAAGCTTTAGTGAATTAGTTTCCTTCTTAGAAAAAAGGTTTAAAAATATAATTTCAAAGCAAGAAGCATATAATCAGTTTACTAATATTAAACAAGGATACTTACATGTTAGGGAGCATGCCAATAAGATTGATGAGATTTGTGAGAATGTGATGGACATACTCACTGAATTTAATAACACCGAAAGTAGAGATCAGCTCCTAATATCAATTTTCATTAACGGACTAAACTATGAAATTAAAAAGCTAATAGGAATACAAGAATTTAGTTCATATAATAGTTGTGTACACGCAGCAAAAAAGGCTGAGAAAATAGTTCCCAATAAACGAATGGTAAATAACGTAAATAATCAGCATACACCAGTTAATAGATTTCCCAATAATCAGCATGCACCAAATAATAGATTCCCTAATAACCAGCATACTTCATTTTATAGATTTTCCAATAATCAATATGCACCAAATAATAGACATCCTTATACACCAATAATATGTTATCACTGTAATGAACAAGGTCATATAAGAATTAATTGCCCAAAATCACACCAGAGACACACAAATCTCCCTAATCGTCCAAAAAACTAATAAACCGATCCATTTCAGACAATGTTGACAGTCCCATTATAGAGATCGACATTAATTCCACCAAACATTTAGCTTTTTTCGATTCTGGATCTTCAATCTCTATTTTGTCACGTGACATTTATTCTAAATTATTTGAAATGTATCCTAATTGTAAACATATTAAAAGGTCTAATATAAAAGTTACGAGCGTGTCTGGAGAAAATTTAAAGGTAATAGGAAAGGTTCTTTTTTATTTGAAAATTGGTAAAGTTAAATTAATACATGAGATACATATTCTAGAAACAACACAATTTCCTGGTGACATATTAAAAGAAAGAGATGTACTGAAAAGGCTAGGAAAAGTCTCATTCGATTTAAATAAAGAATTTATTTATATAAATAAACATAAAACCCCTATCATTTATCTAAAGGAATCATCCTTGATGCAAACTAAATATTTATGGACAACTAAAGTAATTTAATTACTATTTTGTTGCTTTTTTATAAGCTTTATTAAGTTTATTTTATTAAATCGGTATCATTTTTATATTTATTATTTAATATTATTTAAGAAAAAATTATTATTTATTTGTTAAATTACTTAATATCGTTTAAATTCGCTGTTTTAACTTTTTGAGCTCCTCACTATTATATTTTTTGAAAGACCTATTAAAGTTGTGACCAAAGCTTCCATTTTAAGTCTGATTCGTCGTAATTTTAAGAGTTAGTTAATAGATTTATGTTTTATATATTCCTAATTATCCAAATAATTTATTTATAGTTAAATGTGTTATGAAATAACTTTTACAAATAACATTAGTTTCTTCCAAAAATAACTTTAATATTCTTATTATTGTTATTTCTTTCGGTTGGCATTTCTAGAGTACGTGATTGTAGCCATCTTGATTTATTTTGTTAAGGATAAAAATATTTTTAGGAATGCTTTAGGTTTATTATAAATAAATTAGGCATAGGATTTATTAAATTCAATATGATTTCAGACAACGTTGACAGTCCCATTATAGAGATCGACATTAATTCCATCAAACATTTAGCTTTTTTCGGTTCTGGATCTTCAATCTCTATTTTGTCACGTGACACTTATTCTAAATTATTTGAAATGGATCCTAATTGTAAACATATTAAAGGGTCTAATATAAAAGTTACGATAGTGTCTAGAGAAAATTTAAAGGTAATAGGAAAGGTTCCTTTTTATTTGAAAATTGGTAAAGTTAAATTAATACATGATACATATTCTGGAAATAACACAATTTCCTGGTGAGATATTAATAGGAAGAGATGTACTGAAAAGGCTAGGAAAAGTCTCATTCGGTTTAAATAAAGAATTTATTTATATAAATAAACATAAAACCCTTATCATTTATCTAAATAATCAATACTCCCATTAATGTTAAAAAAAAAAAACCTTTGATAAGGTAATAAAAAATTATACTACACCCCTAGATCTTTTATTAAAACCTTATAAAGCAACCACTTTAAAATAATATACAATCATTGAACCCAATTGCAGATTAGAAGGAATAAAGATAGGAAATACTTTGGAAGTTAATGATATTATAAACTATTTGCAAATGCGAATTACTTAGACCATGATGTTATATTAAATAAGGAATTGATTGATGATATATATCCAGTAGAAGAGCATGAAATTAATGTACCAGACTTGATAAGTAAAGAGAAAACTTTTGATTTAGCAGATATAAATTTAGATAATTTATAAACAAGCGAACAGTTAAAGGTTATGGAGATATTAAATAAACACAAAGAGGCATTTGCTCAAACTTCAGACGACATAGGTCTATGCAAGCTGATAAAACATAAAATAGATACCGGAAATAGTAAACCTATACATACACCCCAATATAGATTACCTCAAGTAACTAAAGGAATCATGCAGGAGCATATTAATAAGATGTTAGAACTAGGATTAATAGAAAAATCAAATAGCCCATGGTGTAGTCCAGTTATATTAATAAAGAAATCCGATGGAACAAATAGATTTGTGCTCGATGCTCGTCAGTAACCGAAACAGAAGTCATGGCTATGCCAAGAATAGATGAAATCTTAACATCCTTCAATGGATCTAAGTACTTTATAGTTCTTGACAACCTTAAAGGCTTCAACTAAATACAAATAGAACAGGAAGATAAACATAAAACTAGTTTCATGGGACATGACAACAATAGCTACCAACATGTTAGAATGTGTTACGGTTTAGTAGGAGCTCCATCCATTTGGTGTCGCACCTTATCAATACTTTTCCCCAGTGTTCTAGGAAAATTCTGCCATATATATATGGATGACTTAATTTTATATAGCTCCTCATTTGAACAACACATCAAACATCTAGAAGAAATACTCATGATATATAACAAGTTCGCACAAAACTCAGTTAAATATTTAGGACACTTAGTATCAGAAAAAGGAATTCAAATAGATCCCATTAAAGTTCAAGGAATGATAGATTTCGAAACACCTACGAATGTAAAAGCTGTTAAAAGGATTTTAGGAATGGCTTCATATTTCCGACGCTTTATACAAAACTTTTCTGAGGTATGTGCCCCATTAACTAATTTAACCAAGAAAAATTCCAAATTCATATTGACAGAAGTTGAAGATAAGGCATTTAATAAGCTAAAGGAACTACTCACTTCTGCTCCCATTTTAATATATCGAAATTATAATGAACACTTCAAGCTTCACACAGATGCTTCCGGAACTGCTATTGGTTCAGTATTAACTCAAGAAATTGAAGGAATAGACAGACCAATCACATATTTTTCTAGAAAACTTTCCCCTCCGGAACAAAACTACAGCACCACTGAACGAGAAGCTTTAGCATTAGTTAAGTCTATAAAACACTTTGATTATTATCTTTACGGTCATAAATTTACTGCTTTCGTAGACCATCAAGCACTTAGATACTTATTGAAATTTAAACCTGTTACACCAAGAATAGCTTGATCGGCTGTCCTCCTTTCAGAATTTAATTTCGATATAAAGTTCAAGGCCGGAAAAGAGCATGTAATTCCTGATGCAATTAGTAGAAGTGTCCAAGTCATTAATAATGTAATTACCTCTTTAGAACAAATATTAAGCTCAGAAAATATAAGAAAAGAACAGCTTAATGATCCACTTTGGAGAAGGGTAATAAACTATTTCGAGAAAAATAACATAGAAAGAGTTCCTAGAGATATAGAGATTTGTACAAATTTGCTGTGATAAACAATTGTTACATTACAAAGAAATAAATATTATAGACCCTATAATGAAACTGTCATAATTCACCACTCTTTAATACCCGCTGCTTTATACATAGCACACGATTCATATCTAAATTTTCATTCTGGTTTCATAAAAACATTGAATAGAGCTGAAAATCTATTTTCCTGGTCTAACATGTCACAAGACATAAAAGAATATGTTAGAAGTTGCCTAATTTGTCAAAAAAATATCGCCATATAAAAATATTAAAGCCCCTCTTCAAACTTATAAATCCGCCATTTCCCCAGCAACTTGGTTAGGAATGAACATTATGGGTCCTTTATCCACTACAAATAATGGAAATAAATATATATTCTCCGTCATTAACCATTTCTCCTGTTTTCTTCAAACCTATCATATTCCCAATATAACTAAAGAAACTATAGTAAATTGTCTTATTGATTATATTACAAGATTTTCATCACCTCTAAACATTACTGTTGATAATGGTACACAATTTCACTCCAAACTCTTTAAAGATACTTACGAACTTTATAAATGTAAACTCCACTACACAACTACTCTCCACGCCCAATCTAATCCATACATTGAAAGAAGCAATAGGAGTATTAAGAATGCTTTAGCTTCGGCTTTAGAAAATAATTCTTTATATCATTGGGAAAATTACCTATCTTTTGTTACACTTGCTCTTAACACATCCCTGCATTCTGGAATTCAAGAAATTCCGTTTTTCCTTTTTTTTGGGCGAGATGCCACTTTACCCTTTTCAGACATAATAAATACAGCTAGAATATACGATTATGAAAGTAGAAACTATAATCACAATCTAATTACTAAAATGAATAATGCTTACCGGAGAACTCTTTTAAATCATAAGGAATCCCAATCTAAACAAAAAAAGTACTATAAATCCCAAAATTACAAAGATTTTGAAACAGGAGATTTAGTTATGTTAAGAAATAATTATAGAGTTGGCAAGGGAAGTAAACTAAAATTTAGATGGATGGGACCTTATCGTATAATTGATAAAATTTCACCTGTGAACTACATTATAAAACCTATTTATGATAACACAAAGAGAAATGAAAGTGTCCATGTAAATAGAATTAAGGAATAGAATTCCATATTTAAATTATTACCCAAACCCCTACAACGATGACGAGTTTGCCAATAATCTTATCGAACATGATAATATTGAGACAGATTCTGACTCAGACTCAGAAATTGATTTTATTCCATATGATCATCATAATAATAACAATAATAATAATGATAATGATGATAATGACAATAATGATAATGATGATAATAATAATAGTGATAATAATGATAATAGTAATAATGATGATAATGACAATAATGATAATAATGATAATATTAATGATAATAGTGAAAATGAAATAATAGTAATAATAAGATATAATTTAAGGTCAAGAGGAAAAGTTCCAGAAATAGATAGATTTCAAAAACGGCCAATAGAGAGAATAAAGCATAATAGTTATATTAAGGATCCTTAGAATATTTTAGATTTCCTGTAGAAAAGATAATTAGTATAGAAGGATTAGTCTAAAGTAATGGTAGAAATAAAGTAAAAATTTAAATGATATAATTGATGTTTGATGATAGAATTGATGTTTATGTTGCAACAAAGTGAGTAATAGGAGCCAACCAGTGCTGCCTTTTTTTGGTTATGTCTTGCGGTTGACATGGTGATATGTCAAAAATTTCCTTACCGATTAAGTTCAAAATAGAGAGTTTTCTTAGGAAATGCTATTGTAAGGCCGCTGAAATAGAATAGGTGATAATATGAGCTTCTTATGCATCCTACTTCGGGACATGGTTTTGATAAAGATATTAATGGTTTTGATTAAGATATTTTAATGTTTGATAAGTTGAGATTTAAGAAAGTATTATTGCCGTTACTAATTATCTATATTTTTGTCTCTTTTTCAGGAATTTAAAAAGAAAAAAAATTATCATTGTAAAAGAAATAATAATAATAATAATAATAATAATAATTGTAATAATAATAATAATAATAATAATAATAATAATAATAATAATAATAATAATAATAATAAAAACAAAATTTAATAATAGAAAATCAATTAATACCCATTGATTCCTTTTTAAAATTATTCTTATGGAATATTGAGTATGAAAATTCATGGCTCGTAAATTTGGAACTAAAAAAAGGAAAGAACTATAGAATCACTAACAAGATCATTGATTCTTCCTTTTTCTACTAACAAGATCATTGATTCTTCCTTTTTCTACTAACAGATCATAGATTCTTCCTTTTTCTAAGAAAAAGTAACGCAAATTTCATTTATTAATGTAAAGGTTAAAGATGATTTCTGTATGAAGTTAAGCCATGTATTGATGAAGTTTTACAAGTTCTTCAAGAGAAATAACTTTTACTTCTCTTTCACAGTTGAAACAGATATACATCAATTTGTCACTATAATGAAAAAAGAGAATATAAAACAGTATAGTCTCCAGCTTAAAGAAATGAAGTGGTTTAGAATAATTTGCATAAATAGAGGAAACAAGATGGGAATTTTAAAGACCACTGCAAAACCTAACACTAAACGAAATTTGCAAAGAAAAAATAGGAAAACAAGAGATGGCCAAACAAAGTCCACTAAAACATCAACACCACTTGAAAAAGGGAAGAAAAATATTTCCGATAATAGGAAACCATTATCAGTAAAAACTCTAAATGTACCCGAAAATCGAAAAAATGATTCGCTTAAGAAAAAGGAATCAAAGAAGGAAAAGAAAGATTTACCTAAAGAAAAGGGATCATCCAAAGATGAAACTGTAGAGATGTTGGCTAAAATCTTTGGAGAAGAAATCCCTCGCCCGATTTCACCTCTTAGTGAAGATAGTCCTGCTAAAATCCAAAGGAAGAGATCTCCTTCATCATCTTCCTCCTCATCTTCTTCCTCATCTTCATCTTCCTCTTCTTCATCTTCTTCCTCGTCCTCTTCTTCTTCCTCACACCCACCTCCTCCTGCACCACCTTCTCCTTCTCTCTCAACTTCTTCCTGGGAGTCAATAAGATTTAGCCCCAAGCCTACGGACGGAATATGCAGGAAAGTAGAAAATTTAAGTAAAAGATTTAGATTACTATTTTTTCTTTTAAAGAAAAAAAGGAAACTATGTATTTGACAATTTTCTAATTTGTATTGATTATTTTTTTTTTTCAAATTAAAACTTAATTAACTAATCTTTTTCATTTTCTTTAATTTTACTAAATAATAGAAATAGAGGGAATACATCTGCGCCTTAACAAAATGTGAATGCACGTTAAAAGTTTATTAATCCCTTAGATATTCATAGAGTATATCGTCTATAATACAAATCAGTAAAAGACCCGTCAAGGTTTACTTTTTAAAAGAGGGAATCGAAGAACTTGTTTTATGATAAAAGACTCATTTACCATAGAAGAGCATGGTTGGAAGAGGTGATTTGCAGATAAATTATTTTCAGGAAATCCAACCGTTTATTGTGCTAATGAGTAATGAGTTTACCTTTTTCTCTATAATTTTTTAAATATGTATGTTACGTATTCCATGAATAGGATAATCCGGATAAGAAGAGTGTGTAGAAGTTCAATGATTTCGTTGAAGACTTTAAAACTAGCCATTCCCATTTTATAAAAGTTAGTATCTCTTGTATTCTTGACGTTATCGGCTTGAATGCAAACGGTACAGTATAATGATGGACAGCTCCACGTCTAATTATGTAATTTAGATTGACTATTTGTTCGCTGGTAATTTCCTTAGAATCATAAGCACTTCATTAAGTTTAACTTTTATAATATCAGTACTATTTTTTATATTTATATATTAATAAATTATTAATTAAGAAAACAAATCATTCTATTTATTTAAGCTTAAATTAACTTAAAATTCAATCTCTTCAGATTTGCCGTTTTAACTTTTTGAGCTCCGCACTATTATATTTTTTGAAAGACCTGATTATATAGTTGGTGCTTTAGTGACCAAAGCTTCCATTTTAGTCTGAATCGTCGTAATTTTATACGCACGTGTAGTTAAGTGACTTCTATGCTTTTTTGTATATATTCCTAATTATACCAAATATTTATTTATAGTTGAAATGTGTTATTGAGAATTTAACTGTTTACAGAATAACCGATTAGTTTTCTGAATCCATAAATAACCCTTTAATAATTCTTATGATGTTATTTCTATTCGGTTGGGCATTTAAGAGTTACAGTGACTGTGCCATTCTGATTTATCTTTGTAGGGTAAAATTACTTTTTAAGAATGCTTTAGGTTTTATTATAAATAAATTAGCCACAGAATTTATTAAATTCGATATGATTTGAATGTATTTATTTATTTTATTAATATTTAAAATATTCTTAATACAATATGTGTTTTATAAATTTTTTCACAGCTTAATAAAAATTTATACAATTTAAATTATTTGTATATATTCGTCCTACCGCTTAGTGATAAACTAAGTGAAGAGAATAAATAGTTACCCCTTTATTGTTGAGCAAGTACAAGTAATTTTGACATTAAGTTAGTTTATCTTTTTATTTATCTTGTACTTAAAACTTAATGTTTTTTAGTTCATTATTTATTATAAATAAATCTGGTGTTGAAATCTTCATTTCAGAAGTTTCTATTTCTAGTCCTAGTCCAAGGAAGAACAAGGAGTTGATCTCCTTATAGTTCTCTCTGATAGCAACTTGTAGTCGACTACTTTAGAAAGTTTAACTTTCCAGTGGCGTCACTCTTAGTTGTACTGAGTTGAAACCAAGCTTATAGTTCGGTACTACTCCAAAAACCAAGTCTGTATTGGTACATGAAAGCTGGCCTCCTTTTGCATTTGAGACTTTGGTACTGTCGCGTAGTTTAATTAGGGGGAGCATTTCCACCAGTCAACTTTAGTTGATACTGAGTTTGTACTCCCGGCAATTTAGTTAAGGTACTATCTGCCAACCCAAGTCTTTGGGTGATACCAAAGATTGGTTCCCGTCTGAGGTAGGTATGGTACTGCCCTTAGCCTACGGCTCTCCACCTGTCCGGTTGGTACAGACAGTATAGTAGTAGTTTTATAGATTGGTACTGTTACTGGCCCCTTATCCCGGTAGTTGGTACTACCCCAAGTTTGTAGCCAAGCTTACCCCCTTTTATGTTCGTTTTTTTTATTCCCATATGTGTAAATATTGAACCTATGCATGCTTACTCCGAAGTTGTATTACAAGCTTACCATATTTGTATTAAATTTATTATTATTAAAGTTCTACTTTATCCTGCCACCATTAGTCGTAGCTTTAAAGTTTCAAACTTTACAATATATAATATTATATATATATATATATAATATATATTAATATATATATATATATATATAATATATAATATAATATATCAGCCCGTAGCCCAGGAATTTTTTTCAGGGGGGGGGGGATGCTGCGACTTTCGCAAGTGGTTACATTTCAAATGAAGTTAAATTATTTATATATATATATACTTATATATGTATATATATAAATTATTATAAATATATATATATTTATATATTATATATATATATATTATTATATATATGATATATAATAGAAAAATATAGTTATTATTAATATATATTTATAATATATATATATATATATATATATTAATATTATATATAATATATATATATATATATATATTATATATATATATAGATATATATCATTTTTGTAAATCGCAACCATCGTTTTATAAGGCCAATTTCAGTTTCCTTGCTTTTGACTGAGGTGATCCAAAATATTTTCATTGCTGACTTCTGGCTGAATTCTCCATGAATTGGACGTAAAGCAAGACTTTCGTAATTGCGATCCTCTCCAGACACTATTCCCTAAATACGTTTTCAGACCTTTAATGATCGAAAAAAGGTTCTTTCTTCACTGTTGCGAGTGGATACAGGCAATACTCGCAAGTATTCAGGAGAGTACCAATGTTAGGAAACCTTCTCTCGAACACTTAGCCAAAGCACCGATCGCAGTTTTTGGTTTTTCATTTTCTAAATGTCATGTGACGCTGCCAGAGACACCACATCTTCCTTTTAGTGTATCCTACGATGGGGTCTGGAGGGTCGTCTTATAATAAGGAAGGTGCTTTTTTCAAATTATGCTTATAAAGTACAACTTGCACTGTTTCTGGTTAAAGATACTGAAGTGGAAAATGATTAGTGGTTTTCATCGCGAGAAAAATCGTGTCAACGACAGAAATCAGATCAATAAACGGAATAAAAACAGAGATGCGGTAATATGATTCGGGATCTGATGTATTAGCGAAAAATCGAAGCCGTGAAACAATTGAGTCGAGGAAAATTTCTTCCCAAAAAAAATTTGCCATATCAATGACCCCAAATCACAAAAAAATAATACATTTTATTGCAATGAGTAACCAGCCAGTCACACATCACTGAAAGAGCAGGGACTCAATAGAATTGCTTGCCCATTCTTCAACCAAAAATTTTATTTCTAGTAGAATTTTTTTTTGTAGATAGATGATGTTACCAACTTCATACAGTAAATTGAGATCAGCAGATCGAGAAGTTATCTAGGCTGGTCAATATCCATTTACTACCAATATATGGTAGCTAAAATATTTCAACGAGTCATTTATTTCTTTAACTACCTACTGGCTTACGAGCGCCAGTTTGAAAAATTGGACTATGAATTCATACAATATATTATATAATATAATATATATTTATATATATATATATATATATATATAGATATAATAATATTATAATATATATATATATATATATATTAATTTTATAAAATTTTAATATATATATTAAATATATATATATATAATATATTATATTTAATTTAAGATCATACATTGAATTTAAGGGGAATTTATCCTCAAAAATACAATTTCTTCGAACCGATAAAAGAAAATTGGTTTTTTTGATGAACAAACTAATTTAGTTTTTAATTTTTATTGGGAAAACAAAAAAAAAAACTTCGTTTTTTTTAGGGGGGGGGGAGAGGGGAAATTGTTTTCTTTCGGGGCTTTCACAAAAAGGCAATTAAATCTTTAATATTCAAGATTATTTTCATGCTTTCTCACTAATCTTCCTATTTGGCCTGTAGTAATAAATTCATTTTAGACACTATTTCAAATTTTATTTCTAAAAGTTGAAGAACCATCTCTGAAAAGTACTTTCAAATTTGACAAATTAAAAACGATCAATCACGTGTGACACAACCTTACATCATAAAAAAGCATTTAAAATAAACGGCAGTCTGTTAAGGATTTATATGCAGAGTTGTTACCAAATTTTAAGAAAAAAAAAAAAACTTCGTTTTTTTTTTAATGAATTTTTTTGTGATCTAATGTAAGAAAACAATGAAGTGCTTGAAAAACGCAAAAAAACATTTGGAAATATTATTTCTTTATTTCAGACGGAGGGAAAAATATTTATTACTCATATATATATATCAGAGGTGGGCCACCCGCTCATTTTGGGTAGTCGCTAGCGCACCTCACGCATCCTCGAAAAATGTTAGTCCGCTAAGCGCTCCTCCGCACTTATTCAGACCATCAAAACTCCAATCGCAAGTCCGCACTTCCGCGCGTCTCCCGCTAATAATGTGCGACTTCGACAAATATGTTAATAATATAAATACTAAATAGTTATATATCCCTGTACAGAAAAAATTTATTTATAATATATATGAAAAATTGATGAATATTTACAAAATCTCAAGATTTTTCCACTTCCTCCTCAATGTCGTCATTAAAGGACAAGAGATCCATATACCTTTCAAAAAGATTAGCTGCTCAAAATTTAAAGCAGTTAAGGCATACCTCTTTGCCCTCAAAATATCCCACCAATACTAAATATTCGCGCTACAGCCGCGGAACTAGGGAGAGGTGTATTAGTATTTTATGAAACAAGTTCAACAAATTCTTCCCTTATGCTGAAAGGGAAAGATCTCCTTGGTGAAGGAGTGCTATAGTTAGTTCACTTCCAGCAGTCCATTGCTAATTTAAGGTTCCTCAACCTAAATCATTCTGCCGCCCTTCTGAAATATTTGACCAACTGTCCACCCATAAGAAGGTCTATTTCGTCCAAGACTTTACGTAAAATCCATGAAACCTCGACTCTGCAGAGTCGAGTCTAATTGCTACGTATCAGCCGGTAAGCTATATATATATACTTAAGTATATTATATATAATATATATAATATATATATATAATATATATATATATATATATATATATATTATATATACTATATATAGATATATATATATATATGTAACAATATATATATTATATATATATTAAAGATTGATATATTATATATTTATAATATATATATATATATATATATATATATATATATATATAATATATATAGTGGGTATATAGTATATTATATATATATTTGGAGTTAAAAGCTGAAACCAAGTTAGATATTGCCTAGTTATTATAGATATAATATAATAAGCAAAGTTTGGAGAGGGTAATAGCCATTCAGTCTTAAATCAATTTAAATGCTTATTTTATATTATTAGGTACCTTTAAGAGTTGAATATAAAATTGGAAAGTTTTAATTTTAAAAACAATAAGTCTTATACTAAAAGTTGATTAGTTATTAAACTTAAATAAAAATATATTTGTCTTAATTATAACCATAAAGAATTCTTAATAAGTAAAGTATTTTTCACATGTTTTAAAACAATGTATTGTCACAAAAGAGCGGAAACTGTTTTTGATCCGCACGTGCAAGTCCGCTAATTCCTGACGTCTCCGCACCTCCGCTAGTCGCGCACCTAATTCTGGGTAGTCCGCTTGGAGCGGACAAGCGGACTAGCGGACTTAAATTGCGGAGTGCCCACCTCTGATATATATATAAATAAATATATCATATATAAATATATATATATATATATATATATACTATAATAGTATTATATTATATGATAATATATATATATATATCATATATAATATATATATATATATATATAATACAAGCAGGTGTTCCAACCACCCTCCTGTCGATTTAATAAGTACCGAGTTTCAAAGCAGTGATATGGCTATATGGGAGCAGTAAATTACAAAGATCCGATATGCATATATATATATAGTATATATATATATATATATATATAAAATATATATATATATATATATATATATATATATTATATATATATAATATATATATATATATAATATAGATTGGGTTTCCAAGCACCCTTCCAAGATTTAAATAATTAATCGATTCAAAGCAGTGAATATCGAAGCAGAGAATTAGAAAACTGTACCGAGATGCCTTCTTTTCGGTAGGTGGATCGGGGGGGGGACTGTTGGTAGAGCCTACTGCACAGCTGTTCTAAAGGCGATGCGTGTATCGTTTGACCAGTCCTGGCGCGAGTGAAATTTTTATTCTTCTTATTATTGCAATTTTGACACAACAATATGTTGTGCCCATTTCGGCGTATGCTTTACTTTGACCTTGTTGCTCCTGTTACCACAAAGAGCACCCAAGACAGAAAAGGCCAATGTAGCACCCCAGCAGGTGTTCCAAACCCCGCGTTGTCGTCGGCAAGTCGTGATCTCGAATGCGCACGCCGGAATTTTCGGACGCCTAAGATTAGAAACTGGTCCATAATGCCTTCTATTTTCATGGGAAGGCGGATCGGAACTAGTGGTTAAGCTTTCCTGGACATTGTCTAACCGCGACAAGCTGTTGTCATGGTTCAGGATCATTTGTAGCAAAGTCTGTTATTTTTCTTTGTCGTTATTTTTTACTGTTTTGTCGCACAAGCATGTTGTGCCCATTCGGCGTTCTTTGACTTTGATTGGTTGCTTTTGTTACCCAGGAATACCCAAGCAGAATTGCCAATGTAGCCCCAGCAGGTGTTCCAACCACCCTCCTGTCCATTTAAATTAGTACAGTTTCAAACAGTGATTTCGAAGCAATGCATAAGAAAATTGTTCCGAGATGCCATTTTTCTGGGAAGGTGGATCGGACAAGTGACAGAACTTCCTGTACATTGTTAACGGAAAAACGACGCTTTTGTCGAATGTTCGAGTCCTTGGCGCGAGTGAAATTATATTCGTCTTATTATTGCAAATTTGCCGCAACAAGCCAATGTTGTGCCCATTTCGGTCGTTTTTTTGAATTTGGTTCGGACTACTCCTGTACCAGGAGCACCCAAGCAGGAATTGCCATGTAGCCACAAGGCAGGTGTTCCAAACCACCCTCCTGGTCGATTAAATAAGTACCGAGTTTCAAAGCCGTGATATCGAAGCAGTTAAATTACAAAAAAGATCCGAAATGCCTTCTTTTTCTGGAAGGCGGATCGGACTAGTGGTAGAGCTTCCTGTACATTGTCTAACGGCGCGCTCTAGTTGTCGATGGTTCGAGTCCTGGCGCGAGTGAATTTTTTCTTCAGTCTTATTATTGCCAAATTTGTCGCAAGCATGTTGTTGCCATTCGGCGGTATCATTGACTTGGCTGGATACTCCTGTAAACCCGAACACCCATGCAGACATTGCCTGTACCCAGCAGGTTGTTCCAACCACCCTCCTGTCGATTTAATAAGTACCAGTTTCAAGCAGTGATATCGAAGCAGAGATTTGACTGTTCCGATATGCCTTCTTATTCTGGGAAGGTGGATCGGGACTAGTAGGAGAGCATTTCTGAACATGTCTAACGCGACGCTAGTTGTCGATGGTTCGATCATGGCGCGAGGTTGAATTTTTATTTGTCTTATTATTGCAAATGTCGCACACAAGCATGTTGTGCACATTTCGGCGTTTACTTGGGTTGGTTGCTCCTGTAACCCAGAACACCACAAGCAGAATACCGGTAGCCCCAGCAGGGTGTTCCAACACCCTCCTTTCGATTAAATAAGTACGAGTTTAAAAGCCAGTGATAATCGACACATTAGATTAGAAAATCTGGTTTCCAAGATGCCTTCCTTTTCTGGGAAGGCGGATATAAATTAAATAATTAAATTTCATTTTAGAAAAAAAAAAAGAAAAATTTATAACAATCCAGAGAATCCATAAAAACTATTTTCTAAATTGTTAAAATGCGTGACATCACCTTATTAGCATTATGCTATCCTTATTATGCTTATTAGCATTTGAAATTGTGTTTTCCCACGGTATTGCTTGAGAGGTATGACGTATGATTCATCTATGACGTTGAGGTTATTTATTGGCTATTTCAAAAAAATTACCGGCCTCTCCTCCCTGAAGATGTTCTATTTTTTAGATAGACTAGGCAATATATATATAATATATTATATATATATTATATATATATATATATATTATATATTATATATCTATATATTATAATATATATAATTATATATATTATATTTATATATACTATTTCCCCACGCAAACGTTAATAATTATTCTTATTCAGACTTCGGTTTCAGGCTAAGGTTGCTACACCCCCCCCCCCCCCACCCCCCCCCCCCCCCCCCCCCTTATGAAAAATTGATGAGCACTGTTGGTCTAATATATTTCTTCACTAAAAAATATTCATTGAAAAAAATTATACCCAAGATAATTTTGGCTCCAGGCTCCGGCTTCCGACTCCGGCTCCGGCTTCCGACACCGGTCATTCTGCCACTAAATTTTAAATTGCTGCACTTCTGGTAATAATTTTTTCAAATTAAAAGATATTTTCCGAAAAAAAATCTTCACAACTCGGCTCCCGCTCCGACTCGGATCCGGAATCCTGCAGCCTGTCACGTATTTGAAATTATTCAGCACGTCTCTCTGACAATAAATTATTTCACCTAAAAATAGTAATGAAAAAATAATAATACCTATGATCCGGTTCCGACTCCGGGCTTGAGATCCGGCTCCGGATCCGACTAAGGTTTTCGTACTATTTGAAAATTGTTCAGTAAGTCTTATTGACAATGTATTTTTCACTGGCTAAAAAATATCTCTTGAGAAAAAATCTATACCCAGGATCGCTCCAGATCCGACTTCGGCGTGTCGGCTGCGGCTTTCGCTCCGATCCGCTAGAGTGTACCTACACTATTTGAAAATTATTTGTTCAGCACCTTTTCTGCGCAATATTTTTCCCCTAAAAAAAATGTTTTCTGAAGAAAATTTATTAAGATCCAAATCCGGATCCGGATCCAGACCGATCAGGATCAGTCGGACGACATAAAGATTTCTGCACGATTTGATTGCCCTTTAATTAATTCAACTGTAAATTAAAACTTTTACTTAAAAAAATATTTTTGAAAAAATTTAAATTACTCCGGCTCTGCTCCGGACACCGGTTCCACTCCCGACTACTGCTTCAGCTCCGGATGCCACTAAGGTTTCTGTACATTTGAAAATTGTTCAGCACGTCTTCTGGCATTAAATTTTTTCACCTAAAAAATATTCTGGAAAAAAATCATACCCAGGATCCGATTCCGGATACAGATCCGGATACGACTTTGGCTCTGGATACGACTTCGGCTTTCGGCTCCGGATCCGACTAATGTTTCTACAATATTTGAACATTGCTCTGTTCAGTCTTCTTGAAATAAATTTGATCTTGAATAAAAATATTTTTTGCTTGAAGAAATTCATACCCAGGGTCCGGATCCGGCTCCGGCTTTGGCTTCGTCTTCGGATCCAACTAAGGTTTCTGAACACTATTTAAAAATTGTTCGGCACGTCTTCTGACAAATTAAAATTTTTCTCGTGGATATAATTTCACCAGAAAAAATATACCCAGGATCCCAGGATCCGGATCCGGCTCCGGGATACGACTCGGTCCGACTCCGGATCCGACTAATGTTTCTAAACCTATTTGAACATTGTTTCAGCACGTCCTTCTTGAAATAAATTTTTACCTCAAAATTAATGGAAAAAGAATCATACCCAGGATCCGGATCCGGATCCGGATCCGACTTCAGGTTCTACTCGTCCGGATTCAACTAAGGTTTCTGCACTATTTGAATATTGTTCGGCACGTCTTTCCTGACAAATAGAAAATTTTCACACAAAAAATATTGTTGGTATAATTCATACCCCAGATCCGGCTCCGGAAACGAACTTCGCTTCGGCTCCGGATCCGGACTAATGTTTCTACAATATTTGAAACATTGCTCAACGGTCGTCTTCTTGAAACAAATGTTCTCCTAAAAAATATTTTCTGGAAAAATTCATACCCAGGATCGGATCCCGGAATTCGGCTCCGACTTCAGCTTCGGTTGCGGATCCGACTAAGGTTTCTGCACTATTTAAAAAATTGTTCGGCACGTTCTTCTGACAATAAATTTTCACAAAAAAAATATTTTCCCGAAAAAAAGTTCATAGCCCAGGATCCGGATCCGGGATCGGCTGCCGGGATAAAGGCTCCGGAATCCGAATATGTTTCTAGACTCAATATTGAACATTGTTCAGCACGTCTTCAAAAAATAATATTTTTACCTCAAAAAATTATTTTCTGAAGAAAATTGCATACCAGGATCCCGGGATCCGAGATCCGGGTTCGAACTTCAGCTTCGACCTCCGGATTCGAACTAAGGGTTTCGCACTATTATGAATTATTGTTCGCACGTACTTCTGGAAATAAAAATTCACCAAAAAAAATATTTACCGTAAAAATTTACCACAGGATCGGCTCCGGATTACGACTGTCGGCTTTCGGCTCCGGATACCGACTAATGTTTCTTACAATATTTGAAACATTTGCTCAGCGCGTCCTTTCTTGAAACAAATTTTTCTCCTAAAAAATATTTTCATTGAAGAAAATTCATACCCAGGCTCACTGCGGATCCGGCTCCGACTTCAGCTTCCGCTCCGGATCCAACTAGGTTTCTGCACTATTTAAAGAAATTGTTCCGCGTCTTCTTGCAATAAACTTTTCACCAAAAAATATTTAAAAAAAAAAATCAATACCCAGGATCAGGATCAGAGCCGGCTCCGGATTAAGGCTCCAGATCCGACTAATGTTCTAGACTATTTGAACATTGTTTTCAGCACGTTCTTCTTGAAATAAATTTTCATACCTCAAAAATTATTTTCTAAGAAATGTGGACCAGGATCCGGATCCGGATTCGGGGACGGATCCGACTTCGGCATCGGCTCCGGATTCGACTAAGGTTTCTGCACTATGATATGTTCGTCAACTCTTCCTGACGAATAAAATTTCACCAAAAAAAAATATTTACCGAAAAAAAAATTCAATACCCAGATCCGGCTCCGGATACGACTTCGGCCTTGGCTCCGGCTCCGGCTCGGCTCCGGATCCGACACTAATGTTTCTACAATATTTTAAAATTGTTCAGCGCGTCTCTGAGAATAAATTTTTCTCCCTAAAAAAAAATATTTTCTGAAGAAAATGCATACCCAGGATCCGGATCCGGTTCCTGATCGGCTCCGACTTCTCAGCTTCGGTTCCGGATCCAACTAAGGTTTTTCTGCACTATTTAAAAATGGTTCGGCACGTCTTCTGACAATAAATTTTCACCAAAAAATATTTGCCCGAAAAAAATTCACTACCCGGATCAGGATCCGGATAAAGGCTCGGATCCCGGACTACATGTTTCCTAGATAATTTGAACATTTGTTCAGCACGTCTTCTTGAAATAAATTTTTTACCTCAAAAATTATTTTGAAGAAAATTCATACCCAGGATCCGGCATCCGGCTCCGCTCCGACTTCAGCTTCGGGCTCCGGATTCGACTTAAGGATTTGTGCACTATGTGAAAATGTTTCGGCACGTCTTCGTCGACTATAAAGTTTTCCACCAAAAAAAAGATTTACGAAAAAGAAATTCATTACCCAGATCCGGCTCCGGAACGAGTCGCGATACGCTTCGGCTTCGGCTCCGGATCCGACTAATGGTTTTCTACACTATTTGAACATTCGCTCAGCACGTCTTCTTGAAAAAAGTTTTTCACTAAAAGAGCGGGCTCTGGTGACGGTGGTCCCCATGATCCGGCCCTGGAGCCGGATCCGGCTCTGCTTTGGTTCCCGTTCCGGCGCGAAGGTTTTTGAACTATTTAAAAATTGTTCAGCACAGGTCTTCTGACAATAAATTTTTCACCAAAAAAAATAAATTCCCGAAAAAATATCATACCCAGGATCCGGGCTCCGGGATCCGGATTCGGTTATGACTTCGGCTTCTGCTCGGATCCGACTAAGTTTCTGCACTATTTTGAATACTGTTCAGCACGTCTTCTGGCAATAAATTTTTCAACCTAAAAAAAAGATATTTATTTGAAAAAATTTCATACTCTGGCTCCGGCGCCGGCTCCGCTTCCGACCACCGGCTCTGGCTTCCGGATACGACTTTGGCTTCCGCTCTGGATCCGACTAAGGATTCTGCACTACTTGAAAATTGTTTAGTACGTTTCTGGCAATAAATTTATCTAAACTCGGTGATTAGTCTTTGAAATATTTATTTACCCAGGTCTGGCACCGGCACCCCAGCACCAGCTGCGGCCCGGCGCGGCTCGGTGGCTGTCGGCTTCAACTCCATTTATTGACTGAAGTAAAAATCCGAAAAGAATGAGGTGGAGGTTGAGATTATGAAAAAAAATATTCTATAATTATTAATAAATAATTATAAATAAAAACTTTTTTTCTAAACCTAAGCCGACCTTCATGAATTACATTTTTGACTGGGATTGAAATAATTTTAGTTCGACACCTCTCTAAATTAAATTTCAGTATCTAAAAAACCATTTTAGGAATTTTAAAAAATAAGTACACCATGATGTTCAGGAGGAATTTTTCTAATAATCTAGAATAATAAAAAAAAATGGTGAATTTGAATTTGACTTCAAAACTAGGG
>JABUQX010006126.1:0-10000 GCA_015478945.1 Trachelipus rathkii
ATATATATTAATATATATATATAATATATATATAGTATATAACCTCATATATTATATATATATATATATTAATATATATATATTATATATATATATTATAATTATATTATATATATATACTAATATATAATATATATATATATATATATATACTATATAATATATCATCCCTTAGTTAAAGAATCGTGGTCTAATATGCTATATACTATAACAGGTTGGTAAAAAAGTGAATGATAAAACAACATTATTACATAAAAAATTAAAATTAAAATTTCTGTTATATCTAGAGTGTATATATATTAAAAAGATTATAAATATAACAAGATTAATTAGCAAATAAATACTATTAAAAATTTCGTGATAATACATTAGTCCATTATATATTATAGATTACTTACAGTATAGATTACAGTTGAAATGAACTAAATACATTTAATCATGGCTATAAGTGTTCTTCAAAATCAGATAATATTATATAAACAAAAAACAAAAATTTAATTTTACCATATTTAATATAGGGTTTATACATTTGTATATTATTTATAATTATTATATATCTTCAGAAACATTTTTTTATCAATTGTTAAGATATGTATATGATAATATAAGTACTGTAAATGTATATAATAAATAGTAGGCTTTCCTTATCATAATTTAACTATGAAATAAAATATGTTTAATTAACTACTACTGGTAATCATCTGCAATTAATTCACTTTATATAATTAATGATAAATATAATATCATAGATAGCAGGATATATTCTAAACTTAAATTGATATTTCAGGGGTAAAGGTTACATGTAAAGTCGCCTTATATAAATGCTAGGAGAGTGGATATAGATATACTGCCAGTTATATGTACTGCTCAATATTTAAATATTATAAATATTATATATAATATATATAATAATAATATATATAATATATATATTAATATATATATATTATATATATATATATATATATATATATATATATATATATATATATTTATATATTAATTTAATAATTATATATATAATGGGTACTTCAATTATAGATCAGTTATCCGCCTCTAAGGTTAGTTTTGTAAATAGGATACACTTTTTTTTTTTAATTAAATTTCTATACTTACTGATAATAATTAGATCATAAATATATATATTAGGTAATAATGACTATACATACTCTATAGGGGTATGCTAATTATTATTAGCGTATATTATTTATTTCATTATATTTAATCTTATTTTTTTTCAAATGGCTCTAAATATTATAAGGGGTCGTATATATAAGAATAATAAAAAATAATTATACTACAATAATATCTAAATTAAACATTTATATATATATAGTATATATAATATATATAAGTATTAATGATTATAAGGGTATAAATATCTTTAGATATTTTATTATTTATTAATAGGGTTATATATTTATATATGTTTTAATATATACCCATCTTTATTCAGATTTATTATAAATAAAATTTATATATAAACTATATATATAAATATACACATATATATATAAGGAGTTATAGCAGTATAGTATATACTCACTTTAGAAGTTATAATTAGTTATACAAAGATTTGATTTTTTTTTTATATATATATAATATTTTTATTTTAAGATGAGGTTATGATAGAAGTCATGGGCATCCTATAGTTTATGATATATTTACGACTCCATCAGTTTGAAATATCACTTGTTATTGTGTTTTTTTCTATAATAAATTATATATATATTTGGACTTGAAGTGGCATCAATTATATTCACTCTGTAATTTGGTGACAGACTCATAAATTTGTAATAGATATAAAATTATTTCGAATTCCATTTAGGACCTGTTACGGTTTTACTACTTTTCGTCAGTTTAATCCTCACAAAAAAAAATTATTTTAACGTTATATATCTATCACAAGCGGTTAAACCGCAAAGATGGGCAGGTAGTTACGAGTGGTCTCTCGGCCTTATGGCACGCGAGGGAAAATGACAGGGTAGAACAATTTCCCCCCCTCCGAGAGGAGATGTTCCGGTCCCTTCTCTTGCATCTTTCGTGGTATTACTGGGTGTGGACGCGCGCGTTCGCCTTATATATACTTATAATCTCCCCTGCGAGCCCTTAATATTTTTTATTATTTTTATTTTAATTTACAATTTTAATTGTTTAACTAATTAAGTTAATCTTTTAATATGCTAGATTCCAATATATGTTAATTGGTTATTTTAGAAATCTGATTAAGTATAACAGTATCTTATATTTCTGAGAATAATATTTCATTTTTGATATTTTTTTTTATATATTAATAATAAATTTTATATTTAATATTTAAAAATATTATTTTTTATTAAAATATTATTTACGATAAACTTTTTAGAACTCATGTCTCGTTCACCTACTTATTAATAAATTCATTAATTAAGTACATATACTAGCTATGTTCAAAAACTAAATTACAAAAAAAAAATAATAGCTTCTGGAATTATGCCAAGAAGTCTTTGCAAGCACCATAGTACTAAATTTATTTTAAAACCATAACTTAATTTAACTATGCTAATGTAAGTTTCTAGAAAATTATGTATAAAAATTCGGGAAAAACATTAGGAAAAAAAGTATAAACAGCTCATCAAATTTCTTATAAAATAACTCCATAGGAGTTGTTATTAAAAAATATATAAACCAAAATTTTTTTATTATTGATGAAAATCAACAGGATAAATACTCTATAAATATATAGGTAATTATTATACTCGGTTTGGGTATGATTATTAAACAAATTCAATTGTTTTTTCAGATAATCGTTTATGGTTATTATATTGGTATTAATTTAGTTGTTACCTCTACATTATTAAAATATGTTGTTTGTTCGAAACACGTTAGGTGGCACTTTTTGGCCTAATTTGGCATAAACATTTACTCATTAAAATAATCATTTCAAAAAAGATATTTGTTTATATAGTTACGTATATATTAACTTAAATTGTGTTATTTAAAATATAATAAATTTAATGTTAAAAATTGGGTAATTAAAATTCAAACCATTTGATATATATATAATATAATATATATATATTATATATATATATATTATATTATTATATATATATATCTATACTATATATATATCTATATATATAATATATATATATAATATTATTATTATATATATAATTATATACTATATTATTATTATAGTAATATATATTAAATATATATAATATATATTTATATATTATATAATATTATATTATATATATATACTATTATCAGCAGCCCAAGTAGGATAATGGTATATATTATAAATATATATATATATAATATAATATAATAATATATTAATATACATTAATATAAAGTATATATAATATATATATATATATATAATAATATATATATATATATATATATATATATTAATATATATATAATATATTATATTAATATATATATATATAATATAATATATAATTTAATCTATAATTATATATAAGATGGTCCAGTATATTTTTAATGTCTTACACAAGTATGTAACTAGGGCCTAATAGGCAGCTCCTTACAAAGTAAATTACAATTATATATTCTTGGATCAGCGGATAATTCTAAGGATGGGATTTACCTTTTTTATTTTATTTTTTTTTGGCTTATCATAAAAAATATAATATTTATTAAAAAATTTATTCGGGCTGACCCATTTGGGTGGGGTTCTTCTGTATTGTCGAGCGCGGAGGCAAACGTAAGAGGCGGGGACATTTCTAACTCCAGAGGGGATGGTCGGGAGAATCCCCCCGCGACATCTTCTCACACAAACCTTACATGAGGCTTAACAACACCAAAGACCAGAGAGCCCAGGGGAGATATGGCAGAGAGACATTCACCGCACGCGCGAGGTGTGGATTAAGTGGACCCCCCGATAATCGCTCTCCACCGCGGGAAAGAAGAACTTCTTTGAGTATGACCGCGACGTACACCTGCATCATCTGGATTATAGCAGGTTTATTATACTTCAAAAAACCTAAACCAATAGCTCCTTTATAAGTCTATAAAGTAATACCCAGACTCGTTTGAATAGAGAGTAATATATTATTCATTTTTTTTTTTTAACTTATAGGATACCATAGCGGTACAATCCGCGTATGCAGGAAGTCGCCGTGTGTGCTATATAAGAGACGGTGAGTATTAGGTCGACGGGGTGAGAAGGAGCTAATGCTGCCCAATCTACAGGTCATAGAGACTTAAATAATCCCCAGCTCTTAATCGAGTCATATTGGGTTGACGACGGGATGAGTATAGGCGCTCCGATCCATGCGCCCTCCGGGGTATAAACGTCCCCTTTTTTTTATTTTTTCCTTCTCTTCTCTCCCCGTTCTGCTCGTATGTCTCCTCTTATAATGGGGGGTATATATATAAGCAGTTTTTAAGAGATTTTTTGATGAATAGCAGACCAAAAAGATCTAAAAAAAAAAAAAAATATAATATATATAAAATTAAAAATTTATGTAAAGTGGTATATCTCCCAATCTCTTAATTGAAAGTGTGTGGGTGCAATAAGATGGGCCGGATCGGAGAGAAATACTAACAGGTGAGGAGTGTTGTTTTAGCTGTTTTACGCGATCTAGACCTTCTCAACTAGTTAACACTCACTCGTTTGAGGCAGTATGAAAGAGAAGAGCTGCGAGCGCATGAGTGAGGTAGGATACTATACTATATACCCCTCTATATAGGGTCACCTGACTCAATATACTGATATATATAATAATATACAAAAAAATGCGGTGGGGGTTATCTCGGAGGGTATCATAGTAAGACTCACTCTTCACCTAGGTAAGGTAATTATAGCATTCCTAATACTATACCGTATTATGATATACTATAATAAATTCCCACGGTAAGGGGCCAAGAGAGCCCACTCCTGCCATTAATATAGGTGAGGTGTGAGTGATATACGCTAGTATTAATATATATATTATATATATATATATATATATACTACAACACTTATTGTGGTACACACGACTATTATATGAGAGAGAGGTAGTTTCTATCGCTCGCACAATCACATTAAATAAAATCGTAGATAAAATGAATATATGAAAATCTTTAGGAAAGACTTAAAAAAAGTACAGATTTTTTATAAGCAAAAAAGAGTGCGAATTATCTATTTATATTTTTTTCTATTACGGTAAACCCGTACTCAATGTAATCTTCACTAAATAATCTTTTTTTCGACAGAGACATAATGGAGCCTGGCACGTTGGCATGGTGGGAATATTATATAACTAAATCGATTATCTTATTATAAAATATCGATATCATGAAACATTACCATTATTAACATAATTTTTTTTTAACATTTTTTTTCTTATTTTTTTTTTAACAAGTTCTTAATTCTATAACCAATACTATACGCTAAACAAATATAGAGTAGACTGATCTAGCTCGAGATTCGGGTCAGTCTCTCTTTTGCGGAGAAAAACAGTTACTAGCCTATAAGTAGAAAGTGCTTATTGGTAAGAGTATTTTTGCCATAAGTACTTTCTTATATATAAAAAATTAGTTTGTGATCCTACTGTTGTCTCTGTATACCTCAAAAGGGCATCATTTACGTCTCCACGGGTTTATGACTCAGATTTGTTAATTCTACATAAGATTTTCTCTGTGTATTACCTAACAAAACCTCTCATACATATATATAGAAGGGATTGAAATGAAGAACCCAGCTATTACCTGCGATCGATCAAATATTGTGAGAGGAGGAGGTGCTATTTGGTTCGCACTTGTTTTGCAATCAAGTGGGTGTGAGAGTTTTCGGTGAAGCTTTAGTTTCCATACAAAGAGAGACGATGAGAGTGTCTTTGTTTTATTATACTACTCTCACATATTCTTATTTTTTTAGACGCTCATACACATCCTTCATATTAGGTAAATTTTCATAAAATATTCTCGCTATGCGTGGGTGACAACCACATCTAGGATAACAATTACCTATAAATATAAATGATTATTTAAAATATTTCGAACTTATACCTTAAATTTAGTATTTTTAGTTACATGACTGGCCTTTTCGGGATGCTGATTAATACTAATTTATATATTTATAATATTATATATATATCTATTATAATATATATCTATATATATATATATATATATATATATTATGATATCATATATAATAATATATATATATATTATTAATAAATATATATATTTATAAATACTATATATAATATTATTAATTTTATTAATAATTAATATAATATATATAATATAATATTATAATTAATAATAATATAATAATATATTATATATATTAATTATATTATATATCAGAAACAAAGCAAATCTAACAACATGTTAATGTCACTCGCTTAAAAAAATTTCCATATATTAATATCACTAACAGGCCTATTATCATACACTTATTATTTATTATTTTAATATATATATATATTAATAATAATATATATATAAATATATATAATATTTATATATATTACTAAATATATATATATATATATATATATATATATCTATTTAGTGTTGGTATATAGGGTATGTAGTGGGTAATAAATTGAGTGATCAGATGCCCACCACGTATTTATATTAAAAAATAATATGGTCATACCCCGACGAGTCGCCCTTGGATATATTTTATATATTAATTATCTTATATTATTAAATAATAATATATATATATATATATATACTATTATATATTAATTAAATCAAATGATATTTAGTCAAGATGGTCTTTTTCATACATAAAAAAATTTACAATATAACAAATTTCGTACCCTATTAATTCAATACTTTAATTAATCAAAGCGTTTTATTACAGCGTAAATTGCGTTGGTAACTGCACTTAACTATCGGCAGTCACTTAACAAATATTTTTGATGTAGAAAATCTATTATGTGTAATTTCAATAATATAATTATACTAAAACTAAAGATAAAATTCAATTCAAGTTCACATCTGAAATGCAAATTATTCTCATTAAACATTAGGTCGCTACTTATCAAACATATAAGACTTCGTTTAGTTGTACAGCCTAATTAATTGAAAAATTTAAATCTAATAAATTAATTAAGTATTTATATTTTTGTTTTTAATTTTATTAATAATTAAATTTTAAATATTGTAATAACGAAATTTAATAATTTTTTCTATCACATTTCAATATATATATTATTATAAAAAGATTTACAAAAAATAAACGGATACCAAAACTATATATGAAATAAAATAAAATTGTTTAAAGACTAATTTGCAACTCCCTTAGCTTCCAAATGAAAGAAATATTTTTAAAAGGGAAACTTTAATTTTCTTCTAAAAAATTATATATATATTATTAAATATATATTATAATATTAATATATATTATATATTATATATATATATATATATTATTATATTATATTAATAATACTATATATAATAATATATATATAATATATATAATTTATATATATATATATTATATTATATCAACAATTTTCTTCAGTATGTGCTTTCAACCAAGATCAATCATAAATGTTTAATAAAGCGCTGTCAAATTACAAATAAATGTTAATAAAACAAATTTTTCATAAAGACTTTATTTATTCTAAAGATGAATAGAGCTTTGGTGTTGCTTTTCATTATCAAAACCAGATTTCCTAAAAATAGCAACGTTTATAATATATATATAATATATATATATATATATATATAATTATATACTAATTTATATATAAATACATAGAATATAAACTTTGAGACTAATAATTGATAGTATATATATTATATATGTAATATCTTTTATTATTTATTTTTTTATATTAATATATTATTATTAAATAATTTATTATATATATTATATATATATTATATAAATTTTATAAAGGCCATATAAATAATATATATACTATATATATTATTATTTATATATCCCACTATATCATATTTATTTATTTTTCAATTTTTAATTAAAAAAAGAGAAATACAATCTAAAAAGGATGTTACATAAAAATACAGAAATCGAAATATCGCTGAACACTAATCGCATCATCTAACCATGCACTGTGACGTGTTAACTTAAACTCCAATAAGACAGTAGAGATTGAGGGTATAAAAGTTGTTCGAACAGGAACTCGCTCTAAGACTCTTTATATTATAACTCTAACCGCTTAACTGTTTTTAATGCTATATATTTCGTTTTAATTTTTTTTATTAATTTATTCATTTTTTAAGGCTCGACAACGACAGTGAGCGGTTGGGTGGTTGAAAATAATCATGGCCACGGGCGGACGATGTCCTCCCCGGTCGCGTCCGGCCTCCGCTGGAGGCCGAGAGACGCGCTGACTGCTTTGATTCATTATTGGCGATTTACACTCCTTGGGTATTAACCATCCTATGTTAAAGAGAGAGAAGCGATATATTATAGACGCGGTTATGCAGTGGACTACAAGAAACAACCGGTGTGTCTTGTCTCTTTTCTTGCCTCATGAAATAATAACACGAAAAAATCTGATACAAATCGCTCGTCTCGATTATATTTAGTTCGTGGTTAACATCCTTTTTTTACTGTAACTTAAATAGGAGGAGAGGTTCCTATAATAAAATATGGATATTTATATACTCATAATAGTATTCCCAAACAATTTAAAATAAACTAGGTCTCTATATATATAGTAGTAGTCAGGAACGACCGATATATATATATGTTAATTTGCTTTTGCGGTTTTAGTTAAGATCTATTTATAGTGCATATTTATTAAGTATTTATAATATATATTCTATCTATCACCTATCTACTATCTCTATCTATATTATACTATCTCTATCACTAATCTATAATATATATACTTATAATTAATATATATTAGGTCCAGCGTTTTAGTTTAACCGTCATATGTATCTTAAATCAACTATTAATGCTATTCACTGCTCTCATAGCCGGTACTCAACACTTCTTGCGTGCAATGCTCTTGGTCCTAATTGTAGTGCGCTCGAAATTATGGTAAAAAAAAAAAAAAAAAAAAAAAACCCAAAAATCATAAAAAAAAAAAAAAAAAATCTTCTAAACAACTACAATAGTCTTACAGCGCAACGGAATACTACTTTTTTCTCGTCGAATCCTCTCGCGTTACAATTTCTCACATACGGTCAAATTCTTGTATCAAAAAAATAAAAATAATCTCTCATACTATACAACATATCTCTGCTTAATATACTTATATGCTTCTCTCCTAATATGATTTCACTAATCCTCTCAGGTGCCTTACTTTAGAGTATATCTTTCTTATAATTTGGTAAATCTACGAGACGCTTCTTCTTATTGGTTTCTCGTTATAATAAATAGACACTTTCTATTAACTTTTGCTTTTTTTTTTTAACTAAAGAATACCCCAAGGGTATAGCGCACCGATGGCAGGAGTCGGGTTCTCGTGCCCTATTCCTCCCGCGGGAACTACGGGGTAGGACTATTATTCCCCCCCTCCGGGGAGGGTCTCCGAACCCCCCCCGCTCTTTTGGTATTTGGGTGTCGCGGGGGTTTCCTACCGCCCTCCTACGGGGTATGGAAAATGTCCCCCCTTCCCCCCCTGTGTTCCGCGTCGGCTCGAGCCCCCCTAGTGTGCCGTATACGAAGGCGATTTCATATGTGAAGAATTTTAACCAGGATATCCAAAAATGTATTTCTTCTTTCTTTGTAAGCTATTGTAGTTTTTTGAGATATAGTAATTTTTTTTTTTATTTTTTTTTATTTTTTTTTTTTCGCATTTCCGCCCTAAAATTGGACCAGCATTCAACATCCAAATGTATTCGTTTACTGTAGCAATGAATAGTTTTTTAAGATACATGATGACGGTATCTAAACGCTGGCCATATAATATATATATATATATAATATGATATATATATCTATACTTATAGTATTATATATATATATATATATATATATATATATATATATTATTATATATATATATATATATATATATATATATATATATATATATATATATATATA